>JAUZNK010008896.1:0-24492 GCA_035046665.1 Euphysa ruthae
TATTTACTTACAAAAAGTATAGTTTTAGTTTTATCTTCGCCGAAATGAATGCTTAGTTTATTATCAACAAACCAGTCGCATAGCTTTGAAAAGTCCTTATTTAACTGTTTTTGTATTGTTACATCGAGCCAATTTCAATTTAATTTTTCATTTTTACCTTACGTCATACAATTTTTAATTTGATAATACCATAAAATAAATTCTGTGAAAATCTTTTTTGAACTTGAAATTAAGGATAACAGCTGACAGATTTTGGCTGCGAACTCCTTCAAAAAGCTTCCATAGTGTTGATACGTGAGCTGTAGTCATTATAAGAATCGTTTAGACTAAATGAAACTGAATGGAATTTTTATCCTGTTTTCAGTTTTACATTCTTTTTCTTTTTCTTCCTTTTTCTGTTTTTGTGACGTTTTTTTTGCTGTAACCTCATCCAAACCTTCCTTTCCCCGTTTTTCCCCTTTTCCACCTCTTTCCGGAAAGAATTAATAAAATTATAAATTTTAAAAAAATCGTTTTGTCAAAAGTTATTCCATCTGTTTCTTAAAACCAAAATTAAAAAAAAAAAAAAAAAAAAATTTTACTAATTCCTTTTGTAAATATTGTTAAAACTTTGCTTCCAGGGCTTTTTCAAATCATAGAAACGAGCTTAATGATTGATAGCTATAATGAATTTAAAATCAGATTTAATCGTATTTTTTTTATGACAAAGAGCCCGAAAAATATCGGTATTTTAAATAAATAAAAGTTTATTTCGAAATATAAAAACAACAATTCCAAAAAAAATTTTTAAATAATACTTAATCGGGAAAAACCTAAACGCTGTTTCTGTAAATGCCACCGAATATGCTGAGATATTGTTTTTTTTATAACGGTTATTTTTAGTGAGAATGAGGACTTTTTGACCTGGGTAAGTTTGCTGCAAGCAGTTCTTGTAAATTCATAAATATTATCAGCTTTCTAGTTTATCGCATTAACTAATTTAAAAAATATATATATATATATCATGCGAATTCGAATAGCAAATCTATCTGCCTCGTAGCACAATTTACTAGCCAATAGATCACTGGTCCACAAAAGACGAGGAAAGTATTGATCAAAGTGACTTTATTATTAATCTTAAGCCTAGGGTTGGTGACTCTTAAAGATGATGGAGTTCCTGCTCTCCCCATTTCACCACCCTTTTTACGTTTTTGCAGAGGATTTTAATAATTTTGTAACTTAATGCTGATTCTGAGCCAAAAACATTATCATCCTAGCCACTTCTTAATCTTCACTTGACCACTCCACTTTCCAAACTATTTCACCGGCTTTAACGTCTAAAAGTAGGTGAATATTTCATTCTCTTATTTTTACTTTTATTCTTACAGGATAGAACAGGATGATACAGGAATGATATTAAATCTCATTTATCAGCGAACCAATTTCTTCTATCTAGTGCTGTGAACGATAAGATGCAATTTATTTCAACAGGGCAACTGCCCTATCGTGCTGTTTTAACCGCTCACTTGATGTTTTTTTAATGTTATTAACCAATTTTCCAATTTTTACACAAAAACTTTGATTGCACACTAATCAGATTTTTAAATATAACGTTACCTTTTCATTATGTAGAGCCAGACTAAACAGTCATTGTATATTTCATATATTACGTATAGTAATTATATTGGATTGATTTTTGAGGTACTTTCGAAATATTGGAATGCCCAAAATGTGCGAGATTATTCAAGCGTAACTAAACAATAAAATCTTCTTGTTTGCTGGACGAAAATTTTTAAGTTAGTATTGTTTTTTTTCGTAGGCAAGGTCCAGACAATTCCCAATGTGCATCTCATCCCAAACCCATCTCACAGCCTCTATCATTTGTACGTGCTCATATCACATCTATCACCTACTTTCTGATATTATTTGACATCAGTGTTTCCATAAGATTTGATTGGTTAAAATGCAGTCACTTAATAATCGTTTGATAAAACTGCTATGGAAGATATATAATTTCAGAAGTTTACAGTTATACTTCCCTAGACTAGTTGAATGATAATTTTTGACAATTTAACGTGGTATTTAATATATTTTTATGACAGTTTTCAGACTAGATGTATTCGTTAAAAGGCATAAGTACTCAAATACGAGAATGTATAGGGCGTGAAACTTGTATTGAGTGGGACTGTCTTCAAAAAGATATATTTTGTTTGCAGTTTTACGTCGTTCAATTACCTCATTGTACCTGCTTTGAATACCCGCACCCACCTATTATATACACAGGCTTTAGGCACAGAGCAAGCAACATATCAGAAGCAAAGTCATACACCCACTATATAAAAAGTTTACCATAAGCCTGTGAAATGTGAAAAGCAACAGATCGATTCAGCAAATCCCTGATATTAGGGGTCGAACGCAAGCTCTCTCTATATGCGATTTTTATTGGACAAAATTGATTTTACTGCCCGGATGTCCTTCCTGTAAACAAACCTCTGGTGGCAAACCAATCAAAAAGCAACCTAATGCAATTTCCCAGTCTTCTCATTTAAATCTAAGTAACAGATCTAATTTTCCAAAGTTCTAAAAACTCCTTATATTTTTTGCTTAAAACAAAAACTGGTACAGCCATTCGAAATGCTTCCAAACATTTAGAGTCATATTTCATAATATTGGAAATAATGTTTAAAAAATGATTATTTTGGTCAAGTACGAACAAGTTAAATATTAAAACCTGAAATGTATGGCCCAGAAATACGTTTGTGCGACGTTTTTTAATTATATATCGTATTTACTTAAAGACACTAAAAAAAATTATTTAGATTAAATTTCGTGGATAATTTGGAATCAATTTCGGGCATTTGCGTTTTTTTTAATGTATCACAAGCATGATAGTTTTAAGTATAAAGTCATGAAGAGGGTTTTTTGTGTTTTTTGCTTGATAAAAGAAATGCCTCACTAAGAGATATTTCTAACAAGGACATTTTCTATTGCTTTTTTTCATTTAGAACATATATAATCTACCCCCTGAACCAGTACAGTAAGCGGTATGAAGGCTTCTTTTTTATAACAATAATATCTACGGAAGCATGAGCAAGGGATGCAACATATTATTCGGATGAATAAGTGAGCTACTAGTAGATAACTAAATTGAAGAACAATAAAATATAACAAAAGTCTTGTTTGCTCTTCTCCACTCATACTCATACCTACTATTTAGTAGTGGTTCAAAGCTATGACATAATTAGTTGTGATTTTCCTGTTAAAGTAAAGCGTGGAGTTTGTCTATATCATAAGGGGTATCTTACCTTGATGTAAAGAGACGATATATCTACAATGCCTTGTGTGTGAAATAAAAATTAAGATATCAAATTTTCGTATCGTATGTATATTGTTCACCTGATGATCTCAAAGAAGAGTATGAAGTTTCTTTTTCAGAAATTTCGGAACCATCTGTTCAAACATAGCCTTGGATAATCCAGTCGCCATTTTCATTTTAAATGATTTTAATGCAAAGTGCACTAACTGGTTGACGTACGAAATAAAGAATCCCTGTAGTGTGCTATAGGATTAACTTTCCACGTTTTAAAATTATGCCAAGCTCATTAAAGAACCTACAAATTTTGAGCCACAAAAAAATCCCTCCTGTATTGATCTTTTTTAAAAAGTTCAACTAAACCTTGTTTGAGAAAATGGTGTACTCAGAAAATCAGCTTTAAAGTACTCCAACCACCTCATTTTAAAAGAGAAAAAAAAGCATGTACATTTTTTCACCGAAACTCTTCTAAATATTCTCAAGAATTCTATACCTTATGAGATCTTTTCTTGTAAGGCTAAAGGACCGACAAAAAAGAAAATTAACCAAGCATTATATCAAAAAAACCGCATTTACAAGAAATACCCTCTAAGGAGCCAGAGAAAGGAGGATAAAAATCTTCTTGATGAGCACAGTAAATTTTCTTATGCCTTAATTTTTTCCACTAAGGAATCATATTATTCAGATATTGGTAGAAAACTAAATAATCCCACAACTTTTTCCAAAGCATAATGGTAATTAATTTTAACAAATAATAGTTCGCTGCCAGTTTTTTCTTTTCTTACCGAAAGCCATTTGTCCAAATTAGAGCTATGTCACAATAGTATATCTAAGATCATTAAAGATCTTTACCCAACAAAGCTTATGGGATCGCTCTTTTTTCTTATCTATATCAATGACTTGCCTAATGGTGTATCATCATCCTCTAAACTTTTTGACGGTGACAAGTCTATTTTAAAATGCATTGAAATATAAAGCAGCACCCTTAACAGTGATCTCACCTATTATCAAAAACTGAGCTTACCAGCGGAAAATGTCTTTTTTCCTAGATCCTAATAAACAGGCCAATGAGGTTGTTTTTTCGAAAAAAAAATGGAATTCTTATTCGAATAATTAACCGACTCTCTATTTTAATGACTCTCCTGTCATCATTCCCTGAGAAATAACACCTTACGAAGATGACATTCAAACTATAAAATATACAATAAAGTCTGATTTATTTAACAAAGTGAAATAACATAAAAAACATACATTAGTGTAAATACATCTTTAAATATTATCCTATGAGTGTAATAATTCAATAAAATAAAGTGTATTACTTCCTGAAACATTGGTCTAAATGTAAATAATTCAATGAAATAATATGGACATAAAAGCAATGACAAGAAGAGAATAAGACGAAAAATTAAAAACTTACAAGTGTGCCAATCAAGTGCCCTGGTGAGTGTGGCAGAAAATGCGTGCAGTTTAAAAATAGTGTGAATAGTGTGAATATTTAAATGTCTAGCAATAATATTGTGTAAATAACTCATGGGGTAGTTAATTGATAGTTTGCGTGAGCACTCGATCTTCATTTTGCCAAACTTCTTATCCCACCTGCGTCTTCTGGCCTCAATCTTCCATCGATCATTTCTCGATCCACACCCCGAATTTCGTCACCAACAGCCCTTTTCTTCTCACGATCTTCTCGGATCTTTAGGCGTTTAGCGGATGTCATCTCCAATTTCCTGCATGATACTTTACTTGTCAACTTGATGAGTTACAACGAGTTGTCGAACAGCAAAATTTTTGCATCACTTGATACCTTCATTTGAGTTTTGGTATTGAACAACGACTTGTCGAATCTTTGTCTTTACTTTGACTGATGCTGTGCACCTTTCCATACTTGTAAGAATTGGAAATCTCAATTTAATTTTTTAAAAACAACATAAATTCACTATCATCCTTGCCATTTTGAAACCATTTTGGTTGTTTGTGTAGTTGGTGTACATGAACTATGAGCCATGCACAAAACCAAGTGTTAAAGATCACTTTGTTTTTTCGAATGATGATCTCTAGTTTTCCTATGACCTCCATTGCTCATACTGGACTTCTTTTGTTGTTCCTTCCTATTCTGAGTGTGATTAGGACCATCATTTCATAATCTGATGCGAGATTCCCTAGAGCCAGTGGTTTATTGTCAAGTGGGTTTGCTATTTCGGATGCTAATCTTTCCCACTGCAGAGTAGATAGTCTTTGACTGTGTCATCTCGACCGATTTCTTTATCTTCCTTATTTTGCGTAATTTTACAATTGCCACGCATGAAATGACCTCCAACAGGGTATGCCTCGAATTCTACTGAAAGATTCTGATAGTTTCAACACTCCTTAGCAGTTGACTTCCTTCGTCTGGAAAAACTATTTCCGGATAGCTTACCTAGTCTTCCATTATTTTAATATTGATATATGGTGTTGTGGTATAGCAAAAGGTTGCAAACTATGTCTTGACATCTGTGCATTTGAGGTGTGATGAGTAGATAAGTAATGGATCTACTTGTGAAATGTAGAATGAGGGTGAAACATTTAGTTGATGATTTGAGATTGGTCTCATGCAAACTTGAACTGCCTTTTTTGCAGGAATCTTTCATCTTTCAAATGCTTTAGTAATTATTTTTATAACATTTTTTCCCTCTATGATGTAAACATTCTTCATTATGTGTCTGTGCAGTTTCTATTCCAGAATATTTGACGTCTTGGTAATTCCAGTGTACGATACTTGCGATGGAGTAACTGATTGGTGAACCTTTATGTATAAGGGTAACAACGAATGTGGTTGCTGATAGATCTTTCACTGTCTCTGCCAACTTGCCTGCTATGTTGATGCTTTCTATAGCTAGTACCCCTCTGTTATAGTAAAGGGTATGGAGATCTGTAAAGGATATGAAGAAGTGTTTAATCTCTGCGTTAGCCATTTTGAAGAAATAGTTCTTAGCTTCTACTAGAAGTTCTTCTGACAGTATGAAATCCTTTATCTCAATGGTTTTATTCACGATTTTATTTGACATATTTCATGCCTTTCGTTTGTTAATTCTGTCTTTCACGATTTGAACTCCTAGAAAATCTAATTTCGATGCATCTGCTGTTTGTCGAAGGCCGAACTTTGTATGATTTCCACTTGAATCTTTCCATAAATTAGTGTCTTAATTACCTTTTTTTTGGTATTTATATTTTGATAAAGATCTTTCTGCCAAAGAATTTTAGTCATCGTTAGCTTGTTCTTACGTGTTCAACGTGGACTGAGTCATTGATAAGTTCTTGTTCAAACTCCTCTAGTATACTAACTGACTCTATGTATTCATGATTCATTCATTTCTTGTATTTCCTACAGTTAATACATCGAAAACTCATCTTATTTCCTGCAATTTTAACTTGATTGAATACTTGCTGACTTCTTATAACATGTGAGACAGGTGTTATGTGTTCACCACTACTATTCAGGCTATCATCTGGCTTGTCAATCATGTTGCTATACATAAAGTCTTTTTTTACTTTAAAGTTCAAGAGAGATAGATCAGATATTGTTGACCTGAGTTTCAATAGTATTGTCTTTTAAATGTGGTCCTCCAACAACTTTCTAACTACCGTCTTTATTCTTGAATAGTGAGATATAAAATTTCAAGCCAGAAGGTAACTGAAACACTTTTTCAGGATAACACTGTAAGTACTTTACTCCAGTCATGAAGTCGACCGATCTACCAATAGATTTTGGTAACTGTTGTAGTTCGTTAATATCTCCTACTGCTTTTGTGTATTCTTGGTTTATATCAGATTTAACCTGTCTTTTGAGTGGATAACGTGGGGAACATTGTTGTGATATCGTCAATTAAGACATCTGAGAGAATAGCATCCTTTCTATTGTGAATTGGCAATTGTATTTAATAATTATCATGTACTGAAGTGCATCTCCTATTTTTATTGGTCCGTTTGTCTCTTTTTTTGCTCTATCTCCAATTGATAATACTGATTTTTGTTTGTAGACAAAGTCTCTGCAGCCTGTGTCAAAGAGTATCATGTAGACTGCATTGTTAACTCTTATTGTTGGCATAAGATAGATAGGTGATTCTTCATACTCTCCGTGTGTGTCATCTTTATTTGATGAACTGGATGTATGTAAAGATAGTTTGATATTCTTGGAAAAATCAGGCACGTTCTGTGTCGGTTTGGTGATGAACTTTGATTGATTTAAACATTTCAAGTAGTTTGATGTTTGCTTCTCTGTGTTTATGCTCGTCACATACAAGGAAATATTGATTGTATGTGTTGTCATTATGAATCGTATAGATTTTTCGCAGATATGATCCATTTTTGTGTTTGCTTTCATCTTAGCGAGCTTCAGGGAATAAACACAGGATATAGAAGTTATGCTTTTGAAGGATCTGTAGCCATTGATTTGGGATCATTTCAGTAAACTTCTTGCATGAAAAATACTAACTTTAAAACCTTAGACCCATAACTAATTTGATGATCATTTGCTCCACAAATGTAAAATTTATAGTCCTTTTCAGTTTTTTGACTGGCTAAGTGAGCATTAGATTGTCTTTTTAGTGGCAACTTATCCTTTACTGATTGTTGGCCATCAGTGTCAATACTTCTACTAATCTTCTATTAATCTGTTAACACATTTTTGCTGCTGGATTCAAACTTTTCTTTCCAGAAACACTATCACTCTTTTCCATAAATCTTCTTCCTGTAGTATTTCATTATTTGTCTCTGATAACCGTCTTGTGATTCTTATAAGTAGGTTGTAAATCTTTATATTTACAACCCCATTGCAGAGTTTTTTCTCAAAGTTGTGTTGCTTTGTTGGTTTCTTCAGATCTTTGATCACATTAGTAATCTTAGTTAATCCTTCTGCTAGTCTTTCTGGTTCAAGAGAGTTGTGTTAATTTACTGACTTCTGACACTTTCTTGGATAACGTTATTATTCTGGAATTGTCATATGAAAGGTGAAGTCTCTTCCATACCTCTTGAATATCGTCTAAGTGAAAGTCCAGGATCTTCCAGATAACTATTTTTCAGTAGGTCTGACATCAGTCTTTAGGTGTAGATCTTGTGTACAACTTTTCGAAGCTGGTCTGAAACGTAAAGATATCGATTGGTGAATCATATTTTCTGGTAAAATCGTGTTATGATGAGATTCCTTGAACAAAGATATTTATCTATCTTTCATAATTCTACACCATTCTTTAGGTTTATGCTTCTTGCCTAATATATTCTTGTATGAATTTTGGAAAACTTCAATCATTGATTCTGTTGTTATATCTGAACTTGTGCAAGTGTTAGCAGTTCATGAAACTTCTTTGATAGGTGATCAGATTTTGATAAAAGATAAAGATTTTTAGAATGAATTTTCAGAACTTCTTAGTTAGCAAGCATTAAAAAGTTTTCGTATATTTCTTCATTAATCTATGAGGTGATTAACTTCTACCAATAGAAACTCCTCCCATCTTTTCCGAGAAAAGCCTGCAATCTTATTTCCACTGATTTCAGTAGATCTTATCTCCTTCCGTTTCTCTTTACCTAAAATATATTGCTTCATAGAGAAGATATTCCTTTGGAACTCTTTACCAAATGTTTTCCATATTCTTCTACTTCTAGTAGCTGTTGCAGTTGTAGTCTTGACCTGTACTGCGTTCGGGAATTTTTAACTTTTGATTTATTAGTGTCTATATCTTCAATCTTCATTTCATCTTCTTCGAACGGATTTTTATCGAGATAATTATGAAAATATTTTTACAATATAAATTTTTCACAGATGAATTGGTTTATCTGAATTTTTTGAGCCATTGTTGTTTCTTGGTTGTGAGAGTGTATCTTCTAAGTTGTATATTTGATTATTTTACTTTTGCTCTAGTGAATCTTTCTTTTTCTTTTCCTCTATGTTTGTTTCTTCGCTATCTTGACTTTTATTTATAACAATTCTCGTGGAATTCAAGATTTTGTAGTCGACAGGAACTGTTGTTTAAGAACATACAATAAAGTGAAATAAAAAAAAAATTATTTTTAATTAAAAATTATTTTAATTTAAAATAATCCGACTTTTTAATTTAACTTACTTGTTCATAAAACAGTTAAGTTTAAAGACACAAAATCAAATATTTGAACAATAGGCGTTTAAGAGCATTCAATTGGAATGTTAATGATTCTTTTGTAAAGTTTAAAAAAAAAAAAAAAATTCTCTGTCGAGAGTTTATTGAAATTAATTTTGACTGAGTTTTGTTTTGGTAACTATTAAGTCGATTGAATTATTCTCTACTGTTCAAATATTCTTGATAAAGAAATGGGAAAGCGAAACAAAATATGAAAAAAAAAAACAGGCACGAATTTCGTCTCAAATTTCAGCCCAAAAAAATTTGCTTTTGCAAAAATTCAACCATTATTATTTTTTTTAACTCCTTCCTTCACATAGAACACATAACGCCTTATAATATAATTATTATATAGGATATAAATTTAGTGTGAGTATTTATCATAAAGCATATATCAATAAAAGCTTATATTTAGACTTAGTGAAACATATATAAGTAAACGGCTTAATGTATTAGTTTGGTATATTAGTATAACAACAAAATATAAATTGGTATTTAAAATACCATGGCAATGTCTAACACCAACATATTATGAAATTGTTTGTTTTATTATTTTTATTTTATTTACGAGCATGTCAATTTGTAAGTAAGTAAGTAAGTAAGTATCTTTTCTGCCAAACAAATATACAGTAAGCAATTAAACGCGGAAAAAATAAAAACTATGATAAAAACGAAAGTTGGCAAGGATAAGCACAAAAATTGTCTGTCAAAACAATATTTCCATTGTGGTCCTTTAATACGTCACACACAAACACAAAAGGGATCCCCCCCTACATAAAAAAAAAAAAAATAATAATAATCAAGTATTTATATTAGGTATTTTATATTTAATATTAAGTATTTATCAAAATATCAGTATTTTCAAAATAACATACAATAAAAATACTCTGAAATTAGTTTTGTGTATTTCATATAATTTCTGCTAGGAAAGAAACAGCAGAAAATATTAGCCGACAACTGGGCAAAAAACTTAGGATATCGAACAAGTGGGTTTTCGAACAACTGTGCTGTCGAACAAGTGGGCTGTCGGACAAGTGGGATGACCACAAAAAATAACATTTTAAATAGTTTTATTTAAAATAATTTGATTTTAGGAAAGATTTGATCCATTGGAAAAGGTTTACCTAATCAGATGATACAGAATTTTATGAAAAGTGAAATTTTTAACATTAATTTTTAACATTAAACGTGTGAATTTTTTGTTAAAAAATTCTTGCTATAAATGTTGTCTATGTCAAATTTCTTAAAATTCCACTCAATAATAAAAATTATCTTAATATATTTTCTTGATTAATTAGCACCTAAACTTGTAATAAAAAAGGGAAAGTTTCTTATCGAAAAACTTGCATAGACAAACAACTTTAAAACGGCTTGCGTCATTAATTACTTGAAGAATTACGTCGGCATGAAATATTACGTTGTACAACTTTATAGTTAACAAATATTTCTTTATATTAATACCATTATTGTATGGCTTGGTTATTTAATAATAATAAAATAATAATAATCACAAATAAATATATAGAACAAATGCAAAGTTTCGGACTCGTAAGATATTTTCCACGGAAGTTTCTATTCAGCATAAAATAAAGCCAAAATTCAAGAGGGAAAAGAAACAATAATAATTTTTATAAACACCAGAATGGATATGTTTATGTAAATGTTTATCAAATTTGTTTTAAAACATTTTGTTAGGGTTATGTTTATATTTGAAGAACACCCAATCTTGCTATTTTGTCTATTTGTTTCTTTACATTTTCTCCACTATTTTAATGATCTTTACTTATACTCTGCTAGCAGATCTGCTAAAGCTGCCTTCGGCAAACATTGGGTCATCGGCCCTTATTATTTTCTTATGACGTTTCTCTAGACAACGTCATGTCGTGCCTTAAAAGGGATTTTCTTAGGAGACAAAAGTGGTTTAAATCAAATTCAATGGTAGCAAACCCTACAAAATTTAAATTATGTTTTTAGG
Source organism: Euphysa ruthae (assembly GCA_035046665.1). NCBI lineage: Eukaryota > Metazoa > Cnidaria > Hydrozoa > Anthoathecata > Corymorphidae > Euphysa > Euphysa ruthae. The sequence goes on from JAUZNK010008896.1 coordinate 11,396, forward strand.
AACAAAAATTCCTCGTAGAAAAATTATTTTATCTCATGAGAAAGTTGACTTTAAGAACGAAGTGACACTTCTTGGTGTTATTACAGATTGTAAACTAAATTTTTCTAGTCATGTTTGTAAATTATGTATACGAGCTAATAGCAAACGGAGCTGCTTGATCAGCTTAAAAAAAGACTTGGATATTACTCAGACAAGAACTCTTGTTCATAGCTGCGTTTAAGCTATTTTTATGCCGTCCTTTAATTTTCATGTTCTGTAGGAAAACTGATTATAACTTGATCCACAGGTTTCAAAAGTGAGCATTAAGAAAAATTCATCAAAACGTTACCTTAAATTTTCATGAGTTACACTCCATTGAAAAAACTGTCAATATTCATGAAAAACATTTCCATTTGCTTCTGATTGAATCGCATAAGTCCGTTAATCGATTAAACCCACAGTTAATGTGGGAAAACTTTAAAATAAAACAAATTCCCTACTCTTTTTGGAGAGGTAGCATACAAAAACTTCCTCCGGCACGAAAATCTACATACGTAACAAATTCTTTGTTATTTAAAGCATACTTTATCCCGAACACTTTTCCAGTAAACTTTAAAAATAGCAGCTCTTACTTTAGGCCAGTTTAAAAAGTCTATTCTCAGTTGGAGCTGCACACCATGCGCGCGTGTCGTTAGATTTATATTTTATTATTAATTAAAAAACACCAAAAAATATTTGTTGGTATAGATTAGTGTCAATGAGTTTTTATTTATTCAAGACTATGTATGACTACCAACGTCAAATAAATATATTAATGAATGTAAAAAAAATTTTTTCTCAATATGGTAGGACTGATATGATATATAAAGGAAGTTTATAACTTCCTATATAAAGGAAGTTCATTATCTAAATCATATTTAATTCAAATTTAAAATTAAACTGCCTCCTAATTCATTGTCAATATTTTTTATCTCATATTTTTTATCTCACTTAATTTGTTGCATTTTGTAATGTTATTTAGGTTACTCGCACACATTGTATTCTCACCTTTGCTCCTGTATTTTTTGGCTTATATAATTTCAGTCACCTTTTTGGATTTTAAATGTAAAAAAATAAACTTTTTCGAATTTTTCAAAATTTTCGAAAAATCTGAAAAAAAAAAAAAACAAAAAAAAATTTTAATAAATAATTGGTTTAATATATTTTCTCATTGAGAACACCCATAAAAATAATTTATTTGTCCAAGTAATAGGCCAAGTATTTCTCAATTTTAAGCAAGAATTTTGATTTAAGATAAAGCTCAATAAGATTATATATATAAAAAAATAAGATAATATACCAAGATTATATTGATGCATAGTGAAACCTAACAAAAGCGTTGATTTTTACAATGAATTTTATTCATGACTATTTATTTTCTGAATTATTGTAACAAACTCATAAAGGGATACTCCAGTACATATTAAAGTAACTGTCAGCATAAAGCAAGCAATATTACGTGTAAAATTGAATATTGAATCCAAAAATCGGGACGTGTATAAAATAACGCGAGCACGGTTAATACTCTGCTCGTTGAAAACTTTGATAATACTCTCTTTTTGCTTTGGGTTTAAAACCGGAAAAGGCATAAGTGACTCTCTAGTGATATCATGATATTTCAAATGTTTACGAATGTCGAAAAATCGTTCTGCAACTTGTTTTGATCGCGTGTTTAGTGCATTCAACGGAACGTTAAGCACAAACCAACTAGCCAACCATTGGTTTCGATTGTGATAAGCGACAAATATGGTATATATGTGCCATACTGACAAAACTATACAAGCGACCAAAAAGGAACCTGCTAAAGCTGCTTTTGCCTTCAAATTAACAGCATAAAATGGGAACAACATAACGAGTGATACAATGGGCAGGAGCATGATGAATAAAAAAAATAATAATGAGCAGAAATTTCCTGTAGTACTAGCCTGCCCTCCGAAACACAAAAGCTTTTTTAGGAGGGGACCTGATCTTGCATTATGCTTCCAACATTGTCGATAGCAACGAGCCATGTAATCGTTCCGATTGTATATACCATCTGTCGGCTGATCATTAAGTTTAAATATGGAGCTTTGCTGACGTTCTGATATTAAACAGCTAGTTTCTGATTCACTTACAGAATATCCCTCCGCCAGATACATGTTTTTAGAATCTAAACAAATAATTAAACAGAATGAAATATAAAATTTTACGAGTATGAATGGCTTCTTTTATTTATAACTAAAAATGCATAATTGTTACAAACAAGAAATATTAAAGAAAAAAGCATATGAAAAGTTTTTAAAATCAAACTTTTTCCAAAGTTACTTTAACTTTTCTATTCTTCTATTCTCACTACGCTCGCTTTACAGCTGGAGCTCATTTGGCGGTAACGCGAAAAATTCTTTATAGTAAGGAAGTTTTTTTTTGCTGACTCCGCAGGAATTCGAGCCTTAATTTGTGCTATTTTTTCATGTTTTGTCTCGCCTTCCCATTTCTTTATTAATAATATTTGAACACTAGAGAATAATTCAATAGAGACAATAGTCTCGAAATCAAAAAACAAATCAAAATTAATTTTGATAACGTCGTCAAAGAAACATTAAACAAAAGAATTCCATTCGAATATTTTAAAATATTTAGTGTTTTAATATTTGATATCATCTTATATTAATTATTACATTGTTTATAACAATGTCTTTTTGTTACTTATTGATGTGTTTTTTGTTGTTCGTTACGTCTCAAATTGTTCCACATTTACTTATTTTTCCAATAGATCAAAACCAAATCAAAAGTAAACTCAATATACTGTCGAAAGAAAATTTATTTCTATTTAGCTACAGCTTAATTTTATATTAATAACTGGTAGTGTAAAAAAATTTTTTGTTTGTTGAATTTTGTTGCAGTTTTCTTCTATCATCAATATAGCATATAGCTTTATTATCTTTGGCTAGTCAACAAGCTGGCCATGCTTTCGCAAACCTTTATATATTGATTCCTTTAATACTTAGACCAACAAGAATTACTTCTAAAATTAAAACACTAATTGACAACATTTACACAAATATAGTCAGCAAAGAAGTAACTGCAGGGAATATAACACATACCATATCTGATCATCTAGCGCAATTTGCAATGTTAGACAAAACTTAGATGAAACTTTTTGAAAACATAAACTTGGAAAAAGAGTTAAAATATAATTATAACGATCCTGAGTTACCATTACAAAAACTAGTTTTTCTCAGAGAGGCTTAATTAGATATCCATGCACCTTTAAAAAATATGCTATCAAAATCTTCACTTCAACACAAAAAACGATGTGTGACAAAAGAGATATTAAAACGAATAACGAAAAGGAATTCCTTACACAAAGAGTATATTAATACGAAAAATCAAACCGCCAAAAATTTTTTATGATTATACTCAATACTGAAACATGATTGTGAATCTTGCTAGAAAGAAAAAAACTAGCTATTACAAAGTTTTATTTCGTGAAAATATAAATAATTCAAAGCAAGCATGGAGTGGAATAAAATCAATTTCAAACATTTCAAACAAAAACAAAGAGATACCAACAGTTAACAAAAAGAATGAAACACACTCTGAAGTGATAGCAAATTCTTTTAATAATTATTTTGGAACAGTTGCAGAAAAAACTAAAAAAAAATTCCTAAAACAGAAAAATCATTCTATGGCTACTTAAATCTTGACATAGAATCTTCTTTTTTTATGGTAACTATTACACCAGCAGAAATAAACATAATAATTAACCAATTAAAAAAAACAGCAGGTCCGTTTATTGTTCCAACACAAGTATTTTATATCTCATTTGATAAATTCTATTTTTTTATACCAGTTCACAAATAAGATTCAAAATTATTGCTTGAAAATTATAGATCAATCTCTTTATTATCCAGCATAGGTAAAATATTCGAATAAGTCATTGCAGAATGACTAACTTCCTTAACAAATATAAAATACTTTTTATCAATCAGTTCAGGCTCAGAAAAAAACATAATACAAATCATGCAACAATCAAACTAATTGAAAACATCACGGAGGACCTAAATTCTGGAAAAATTGTTGCAGTTGTCTTTATAGATCTAAAAAAAGGCATTTGACATTTCGTTTCCATTCTTCTAAAAAAATTAGGTTATGTGGGCTTCGAGGGAAGTCTAAAAACTGGTTTTATACAACATATCTTACAAATAGGACTCAAAAAGCTCCAATGAATTGTAAAAAGCTTGCAAAATAACAATAAAACATTGGTTTCCACAGGGGTCTGTTTTAGGGCCGCTTTTTGTTTTTATTATATATTAACTAATTGAAAAGTTCTAAAATTCGCTCTTCTCTTTTTCATTTTGGCGATGATACATGTATTTTAAATATAAATTCATTAATAAAAAAAAAATTCGTAGATAAATCATGACCATAAACATCTTTGCATCTGTTTAAGAACCAATAAAATTTCCTTAAACACAACAAAAACATCACTCGTACTTTTCGTTCAAACAATAATAAAATTACAAAATATATTATAACCTTCAGAATAAGTGGTCAAAAACTCCATCCAGTAAAATCCACTAACTACTTAGGCATTATTCTTGATGAACACCTACATTGAACCAGCAGTAGCGTTGGAGTGTTAGTTAAAGTACGACGTTACGTAGATAAAAAAACTCGTAAACATACCATGCAATCTTTAACTCGCATCTAATCTACGGCTGTCAAGTTTGGGCACAAAATAGATATAACAAAGAAGAGTTCATGCCATTCAAAACAAAGCACTTCGTATAACTAACTTTAAAGCTTTTCATTCTCCAGTAAGTCCTTTGTATGCAAACAGTGGCATCCTTAAATTGATGGACTCAAAACTTTAAGTTTTGAGTCCATCAATTTTTAGTAACGATTTGCCAATATCTTTTCATAGCTTCTTTAAACCTTATGAGTTTACACATCAGTATAATACACGGGCAACAACTAATGATCTGCTACACATCCCAGCTACAAAAACGGTCAAGTGTGGTACATCATCAATAAAGGTCAATTGTGTAAAAATTTGGAACAAACTTTACAAAGTTACTGGCATTGGACAGAATGACAACTTAAAATTTATTTCATGAAATCTTATACCTAACTAAATAAAAACATAACTAACTTGCTTTACCCTTTTCTTTCTTTTCAGATCTTTCAAAGATGGAAACGATGTATCTTTTGTATGTGAATGATGTCAACTATATTGTCGTATGAAATTTGTTTGTTTGTTTAAGTTTTAAGTGTTTTTACATTTCTTCATTAAAAATATGGTCATTACTTTTATTATTAGCTGTGGTTTAATTATTTATTTATTTTAGTTGTTACAAAAAAATTTATTTAAAACAATGGGCCATTCTAATTTAGATTTTGGTTCTGTGATAATTGCCTAATTAACTTTACAAGAGAGGGAAAAACTTTTTTGGTCAAAACATGGATTGTTATATATGACTGGAAAGGTAATTTAATGCTGATTAACATTTATATAAAAACCATATGCTCTAAATCTATGATTTTTGAATAATTGTCTCTTCAAAATAAAGTATGTTATTAAAAATTATAAATGTAAAATATACTTTGTAACTATTTGAGTTACAAAGTTATTTAGTATTAATTAACATAAGAAAAGCTTAAGAAAATAAATATACGCAACTGTCTGTTGATGTGCTGTGGTAAATATGAAGATCTTCGGTATGATTATTTACAATAATGTAAGAAAGAGAGAAAAGAATATTAAAACGGATAGTACAAAGACAAAGCAGAAGAATCGTAATTATTATATATTTATATTTGGTGGTTTACTGACTGGTGATACATTTTCAAAAATTCATGGTGACCTTATCACTGAAACTACTATAAACAGTAATAGTACGAGGTGGACCAATGCAGGATGGATACAGCACATCACTGCAAACCATTGATGATTTCATAAAAATTAGTAACATTATGGTAAACGTACGACGGAAGGTTAAGGAGAAGCTGAGTTTACTGACTCCATCTGTTCATAAAGAAACCACTCCAGGTGCAAGGGTGTGACACGATAAAATGGTCACTGACCAAATGGATAAACTTGATCAGTATATAGATCCATTAAGTAATGGTCCTGTTCGACACATTAAACCCGGGGCAGAAACAGATCCTTCCATTATAACTCACCCTTTAAAATCGAATGAAACCGGCGAAAAATGTTTCAGTGAATTTATTAAAAAAAAGATAATACCATCAGGCGAAGACTGTAAAAGTATATTTCACTCAATCACAAAACAGAATATAAAGAGAGGATTAGAAAAGAAAAAAAAGAAGTCAAAACAGTTAGACACTCTAAAAGAAGACCGACAAGCTTTCGGTAAACTTGTGGAATAAGTGTCAACTCCAGAAGAAGCGTTAGAGTTTCCACTTACAACAGTACCATTAGCCTTAGCAGATCCAAATTTGAGTCTGAAACAGTCCTCTAAATCCGCGCTTTGAAATCATCTAATTAACGAATCAAATCCGATTGAAGAAAAGGTAGACCGGATAATGAACTGGTATGTAGATGGCATGTCAGCTTTAAACGCTGTCAGGCCATAAGAGATATGGAAACTATACGCCGATGCACTGTTTCATTACTGCACCCCGTACTAAAATGGTATCGATATAAGGACAGTGTCAATAATATTTGATCCATATAACAATGTATCAAAAAAAAAATTGACTCAAAGTAAAAGAGGTAAAACCGGAAAAATGTCTATATTACCAGCATTTTACAGGAAATGCCAAAAGAAGACGAGTAGAGACGCTACTTGTCGAACAACCACAACAAAACTGAATTGATTAAGTCAATTGCCAATTACTTCAAGGGCAATGTCAAAAAGCCTTCTGAATCAGCTGCCATAACTGAAGGCATGTAGTTCTTATAAAAAATTGTGTATATTTAATTTAGGTTGCGAATTCCGAAAAAACCCCCGTATCTAAAAAGAGTGGACGACCTACACTATTACCCAGCGACCTAATGGATTAAACAATAAACGTGATCGATGCTTTACGTATCAAAGGTGCTCCAGTAATTTGCCAAGTTGTCAATAATGTTGCGAAGGGTGTTATTCTGGCATATGATAGGTCACTCTTAACCGAAAATGGTGGTTATATATCTTTAAATCACGAATGGCGGTAAAATGAGCTATATCGTATGGAAAAAGAGGGGAAAAAGATGTGTCGAAGAAAAGATATAACCTGCAAAATTCCTTTAGCACCTGGTATATTGCAGGAAACCAAACTAAATTTTCAGCCAATGATAAAACAAATACAAGCATATTCCTGATAAGCTGATTTTGAACTATGACCAGACACCATTGTCTTATATATGCGGTCCTAACCATACGCTACACAAAAAAGGAGATGCATCAGTACAGTTGATCACAAAGGGGATGAGCAAACAGAACACTGGAACGTTTACGTGCATTAAATCAGGTATGTTTTTACCCATGCAGCTCTTTTATCAAGAGAAAGCGAATCGCTGTCACCCTATTGGCATTGAATTTCCAGATTCCTTCAACATAATGCATAGCAAAAATCATTGGAGCAACGAAGAGAAAGTTATTGAACATCTAGAAACTGTCGTACATTCAACAACAAATTCACTTATTAGGTCTGCCAAAGGAACAAAAAACAACCCTGATATTCGATGTTTTCAAAGCCCAAAAAACACAACGTGTCCTCGATTTGATGGAAGAAAAAGGGTGTCTTCCAGTTTACGTTCCAGAAAATATGATGCATGTATTTCAACCGCTAGAACTTACAGTTAATGGTGTTGCCAAAAGTTTTTTAAATAAAAAGTTTGGTGACTGGTATGCAGATCAGATTGCTAAAAATCTAGAGTCAGGTGTTGATGCGTATAACATTGATATCGTAACAACCTTTACAATGATGAAGGCAATTCATACCCGATGGGTCACCGGGCTTTACGACCACCTTCGAAATTCTGAGCTTTTAATAAGGAAAGGATTAATGACTAATTGGGAAATTCCGGCCTTTCCTTTAATAGGGAAAGGCCTGAATCAACGATGCAATTGCCTTAGAACTGGAAGAAGAGGGTCCATTTATTGATTTTGATTAGAAAATATAAGTATATAACTTCTTATGATTTGTATTACTTTAATAGTTGAGCCCTGATGCTTTATATTACTTTTAAATGGATTATTGTCCAAAGAAGATGAAAAATCCGTCAGAATCTTTTAATAATAGAAAAAAGTAATAGAAAATAATACTTTGTCCGAAATTTTCTTAGAATTCGTTCGAAGATTAATGCCCAAAAATAAGTTGTCCAAAACTTATAAGTCAGAAATTTTTGGGGATTAATGTTATTACATATGTTTATGTGATCTTTCTTCAGCAAGATATTGATGTTTTTTTTTAACAATGATATTTTTAGTGTTTACACTGTTCTTTCCGACCTGGTTTTTTCGAATGTTTCTGTGGCGCTGAATGAGTTAATAAAAATTATTCAATTTATTATACCAGGTTAAAGAACCACCATCGACAAAATTTCGTTTTTGTTTTATACTGGTATGTATATATATTTTCTATTAGTACAATACTAACACAAATATTTGGATATCAAATATGTTTCAGTTTCATTCATAGCAGGTGTCGAAAAAGGTTATAAGGCAATTATAAAACAAGAAAAACTATTTTAAAATTCGTAAATGATGTAACTCACATGTACAACACAAGGCAACAAAAACTGACAATAAACTTTTGCGGGTAAGTGCCACTGGAGAATCGACCCCCGACCTTTTGAGCAGTAGCTCAGAGTACTAACCATTGTACTACATTGTATTTCAAAATTGATTTTGATTATGGATTCATGCAAAAATAAGTATTACAATTGAAATAAAATCGATTTCTGAATCTTCAGGGGGTAAAAAAAATTTTAAAGTATTACATTTAAGAAGCAAAACATACATAATCAAATGAAAAAACGCTTCAAAAATTCCAAATTAATTAAATTCACCCTAAACATCAATTGATAGTATCAACCCTAAAACTTTATTCAATATTACATAGGAAAATTCATTGTTCACCCACTGGATTTAAAAAAATAAAAGCGTAAATATCTTGATAACCGCTTATTTAGAGCATATGGTTTTTATATAAATATTACCATTAATTACCATTAGATTACCTTTCCAGTCATATAAAACAATCCATGTTTTGACCAAAAAAGTTTTTCCCTCTCTTGTAAAGTTAATTAGGCAATTACCTCAGGACCAAAATATAAATTAGGGTGGCCCATTGCTTTAAATAATGTTTTTTGTGTACAAAAATTATTTCTAATCGTCAAAAGTTTGACCGGAAAATGGATAAGGTTCTCCCTTACTTGTACCTATCTAATAATCTATCCTTGCAATGGATCAAACTTAATCTCAATACTGTCGACAGAGAATTTATTTCTGTTTACAGTTTTATTGTATATTAATCACTGGTAGCGTAAAAAAATTTGTTTTTTGTTGAATTCTATCGCATTTTTCTTCTATCAATAATTGCCATATATACCATTTTGGCTTGCCAACAAGCTTGCCTTGCGTTCCTAGACTTTTATATATTGATTTTTTTTACTGATTCTACAGAAAATTCGTACCTAAATTCGTGCCTATTTTCGTGAAACGTTTTATAGGAATTTTAAAAAGGTGTATCATTTCCGTTCTAAGATGCATGGTATTTTGGAGCAGTTTTTTTTTCTCAGCGATCTTTTTGATTCTTAAATGTTAAGAAACAATGTCCAAACATGGCAAATATAAGACTTACTCGAAATCCCATTTTCGGATATAGAAAATAAACCAAAAAACTTCTTACGCTTTTAGGGATGTGTGTGTATGTGTGTGTGAGTGTGTGTGTATGTGTGATAAACCTGCTTTAAATCTACTTCGAATAACAATTAACACGTTAAATTTACACTGACAATCGTTTCTAATTAGCCTCAAATTTGCTTTCTACACCTTTTAAAAGTATCAAACCATAACCAATTTAAGTCTGATAAAAAATACATCCACATTCTGCTGCCGATGCAATTCAGCACAAGATTTTGAACTCTTAAACTCTAATCTATGATAATCTTAAAAGTTAAACTAGCATAATAATCACGGCATAAAACATCGGCATAATTTTTTATTTAAATTTAAATAAAAAAGTTATTAATCTTGCCGCAAAATGATGTCATTTTGCCTACCATAAAATATTTTATTTTGCCTGCCACAAAATGATGTCATTTTGCTAATAGGGAAAACGTTATGTCTTGATAATTTCTGTAATTTGTAAGATATGTTTAATGATTACAACAAGTGAGCAAGGCATGCATAAACAACTATTTATATAAATGTGATGAAATTGATAATGTAATACTAAACTTCTGATTTCTCTGTTGTTTTAAAATAAATATTTTTTTTTGCCATGGAACCATTATTGATTAGAACGTTTGTTTGTTTTGATAGAGTTATTTCTCTCACTATTTAACTTTTATAGAGATATCAAAAAAGGAAAACTCAAGCATACTTTTTTTTAAATCCGTCGCAGTAATTGCGGTGGGTCCAAAGATGTAAAATACCAGCAAAATCTAGTGAATTTTTAAAAAAGCAAATCCTTTGATACAAAGGTGCCTTAACTTGAATATTTTCAGAAACCGTTGAGAACTGGGGCCAGTTTTGTTATATATCATTAGATTGCAAATTTTATCCTGGTTTATCTTAAACGATAATGTATATTCCCGTTATGCACATCAAGTCTCCTGCTCTGTGTTATTTATTTTTATGCAAGATGCGTATGAAAAGTCAGACAAAGGCCAAAGTTTTGATGAATGGGTAATAAAAGAAGCTGCCGAATCGCCATATTCTTTATATTGGTATACAACGTTCAAACTGGAGTGTTTTGTAAACGAGAGCCATGGAACGAAGTGGACAAATACGCAGTTATCATATTAAGTAAAAACTCATAGGAGAAAGAATCTGTTGTTGAAAATGTACCAGAAAACTTTTCAAAATTTGCTCAATGTTCCTAACGATGCCAAATACTGCGATTGAAGTCCAAATAGTTGGTAAAAGAGTAAATCTTGTGGGTGGCTATGCGCTGGAAATCTCAATTACATTCCGCCTTTTTGGTGCAGAAAGATTAATGAAATGACTGGATAAGAAAATTTCAGCGGTAAAAATGAGCTTATGTATCAAACTGCTAAAGGTTTGGAATAAAAAAAAACATTTAAAAAACTGATATTTTGTTATTCTTTGTCTTTGTCCGCTAATTGGAGAATAAAAAAGGCTAAATAGGCCGTTTTGTGTAAAAAATAATGTCTGCTAATTCGAGTGTCCGCTAATTGCTTGCCCATTAACTAGTAAAACTTTTATGAAAGTTTGACCTGAATTTGGCCGGAGAAAAGAAATCTGTCCGCTCATTAGAGCTGCCCGCATTTTAGAGCGTCAGTTAATTGGAAGGTATACCATAGCCATGTCCAGTTTTTTTTTCAAAGAAACTCCTGAAACTACAGAAAAAATGTTTGAAAGAATTGCTGCGAAAAAAGGCGGATGAAAAAAAAGGCGGATGAAAAAAAAGGCGGATGAAAAAATACAAAAAATGTTGTGCAGAACGGTAAAGTTATGTAATGCATTAATTAGATACTTGGAACTAATTTGAAAGATAAACTAACATAAGATACCAGCATCTATTACGAATGCTCTCCAAGCAAACTCTTATAAACATGTTGACAAAATGTACCTCTAACAGCAGCTGCTAGCTAATGCAGGATTTTATCGAAAGGGTTTCATTCATTCATAATGGGGTTGATCACATAATATCTCAGTAAAATTTAGACATAGATCCACATGTTATTTCAGATAATGATCAAAATTAAGTTTCACAAAGAAAATTGAATTATGGGAAAATAATTTTTCTTGCTCGGATTTTCCATGCTAGTAATACTTCTTTGTAGGACCAGTCATTTATGATTAGAATGCCTAATCAGCAGTTTATACAGTACTAAATATGGACTCACGGTGGTAATAAAAACTTAAAAATGTCAACAAACGGGTAGCGAGACCTGGGGCTTAATCCTAGAAATTTAGAGTGGTAATGATCAAAATTCTAGCTGAAAAATATATCCATTTTCTATTTTAATGTTTATCAGGTGAAATGTGAACCCAACTACATTTTTAGTCAGGTAAGATTTTCCTCATAATTGACTGGAAATCATTCAAGTTAAGCATATTAATAGACTTATTAATATCATATATTTACAGGTTAAAAACTTTGAATCTATATGAGTAAATGGTGGCAAACGTACATTAAGGAAGATACAAGAACAATATTTACATTTTTAAAGGTTTTATCAGTTTTGTCTTTTTACTTGACTTCGTATCCAGAATTTTTAAAGTGCTTCGTTATATGGAGCTATGCTTTCTTGAAAAATTTTTTCATTTTTAGATAAGTTTGATATACGCTGTTCGATTGACAGTGGGAGTTGCTTTATGATGCATCGGGGATAGTTTGAATTTTTGTTTAGGTAATGAATTTCGCTATGATGTTTAAAGCATGGTTAATCAAGGAAATGTGTAATATTGGTGTTACAATCTGTTGTTGTTTCCAAGCGATTTGTTTTATTGCAAAAATCCTTTTTTATTTTTTCCATCTGTGCTCCGCCTTTATTTTTAAAAATAGCAAGTCCATCACCTCTATATAAACAACTTGTAGCTTAGGTCGTCTTAGGTCGTGTTTCCTAACTGCTGTAAAATAAAGGATCCGACGAGCTTGCAAATTTCAGCAACGTCAAACGCACCCATCGTTACATCAAATAAGCTGCTTTCTTTCTTTATCCACGAGCTTTTATTCCCGTCGAAAAAGTAAAGACTTTCGTGTGTGAAATATGATAACTTTTTCGTTTTGTTCAATTTTTATGAAATTTTTAGCGAAGTTGAGAAAGAAATTTGTATTGTTTTTTGTCTGGAATACTTTTAAACCATGAGATTACTTCAGCAGTGTTTTTCCATTGTTTGAATTTTAACGTTGTTTTCAGTTGCTTTTTTACTTTGTCTAAAATTATAAATATA
>JAUZNK010008907.1:0-24471 GCA_035046665.1 Euphysa ruthae
ATATACCTTAATATGTTTAATTATGAAAGGTTTATTAGTGTCAATAATTGTTTTCAGGCTTATATAGAAAGTCATATACAGATATGACATCGAAAATGATGTTTTTGTCATATTTAGAGTAGTTTTTACAAAGCATTGGTCTTAGACACAAATATAATGTTGTTGACTTCATGAAAGCAGCCCACCATATTGCAACCCAAAATTTAAAAAATTAAACATTTGCTTAAAAAAGGCGCAAAACGGCATAAAATACAGCAAAAAAAATGAGACTTTTTTTATGATTACCAAGTAATATAACAAATTTCAAAAGAACGAATAAAGAAATTTTTGAGAAAAGTGTGGCGCAAATGAACTCATCACTTACAAAAGTGAATTAATAGCGTCTTTTTAAAAAAAAGGAGATTATTGAATTAACTCTTGATTAAAAATAAGATACTCTGCTGGTCCATTCCCAAATTGAACAAAACCCCAAATAAACTAAAAGGTGGTCATTAACTACATTTTTCGTGTAAAATTAAAACTGATAAATTTTCTTTTCTTTTAAAGGTTGCCCAATGAATTTTAATGAAGAAAGATTCAGAGGAGAAATAAAAAATAACAACTGCACCTTGATTTAACTGATATATCTTTTCCAGCTAATGTTACTTTTACCACAATACCTTAAACAAAAGACATTCACAAAACCACAATTTTAAATTCAAACCTACCAGCGTTTTGAACATTTCACAAATTTTAAGTGATCTAAATGTGGTGTGAAAACAAGATTACAAGGCTTATTCTATAGACACTTAACAGCAAACAGATCCTGACTTAAAGCTAGAACACAAAATCTTACCGTGTGGAGAATTATGGGTTAAAAATGCCTTTATGATCTTTATAACCTCATGCAAAATTTGAGACAATATTTTGAGCAATTCTTGAGAAAATGGAAAGAACATAAATGTTTTGAGTGCAGACATCAAAAACAAGAAATTTGTGAGGTAAATTTTAGGTGCAGGAACTAGAGATTTCAGTAGGCTGCAAAACGACTAAAAATAATTTTATTCAAAAATTTTTTCACAATAGACAAAGTGACAATATCAGTCAAAAGATAACTTTATGATCATCCCACAGCATGATTTTTTGAAAATCAGTTTTCTGAAAAATTTGATTAAAGGAATGAACATTGAAACATGTTGGAATTGAAAATAACCAATCTTCAAAAAAAAAAAAAACAGAAAAAAAGAAAAAAAGAAAAAAGAATCAAAAATGACATTTTTGAAATAAAACTGGACAAAATCGCCACCATTACAAAGAAAAATTAAAACAACATGTCGTGAGTTATAATATTTATTGAGCAACATTTTGGGAGACAACCTGCTCCCATCATCAGGCTAGTTATAATGATTAGTCCTAGTGATTATATAGGTTTTCGTAGGCTCGAAATCGAGTGTTTTCATAATTAAATTAGTTTATACGTTAAATATGATGAGACAAATTATGCGGACTGTCAAGAAAAAAAAAAAAATTACAAAGTAACTTTAAACAATCAAAGATTGCAAAAAATAAATGACTAATTTCATACCTTGAATGTTAGCAGTGGCTAAAGTTACAGAAGAAAATATACAAATCACAGATAGGCTATCCAGTGTCACCTTTATATTCATTTGGTCTAAATAAAAATAATTTATAGTGAAAAGAGTATAAAAATAGAAGAGTAAGCAGAACTAGTTGATAAGTCATTTAGCATTAATAACTTTTGTAGCAGCTAATTTAATCATTAAATTGGACATTGAGGAGAGCATATATGCAATATTGGGAGTGAAAAACTCATTTTTGATTGGAAAAAAAGGGTACAGATATAAGAAGCAGCATTTTTTTATATTTGGAGAAAAAAGTTAGATAAAAATAAGCAATAAGTATTAATAGCAAATAAATAGCAGCTGGATAGGTGAAATTGTCAAAAATAATCATCAAATCTTTCCAAAAATAATCAAATCGTTCCAAAAATAATCAGACTGTTCCAAAAATGAAAATATTTTAAAAATAAACA
This sequence comes from Euphysa ruthae, assembly GCA_035046665.1. Taxonomy (NCBI): domain Eukaryota; kingdom Metazoa; phylum Cnidaria; class Hydrozoa; order Anthoathecata; family Corymorphidae; genus Euphysa; species Euphysa ruthae. Next base: position 2,033 of record JAUZNK010008907.1, read on the forward strand.
TTGTTGGGCCAGCTATTAGGGAACGTAAAATATTGTCAATATATGTTTGTTACAAAAATTTATGTTTAAAAAAATTTTATGTTTCAAAAATGGATGAAAGATGTCCTCTATTTTACTATAAATCACAGAAAATTTAGGAAGAATTAGTTCAATGATTTCTTTTTTGGGCCTGTAGTTAAGCAACTATAATAATTAATACATGGCAATATATGCAAAAAGATGTGTTCTATGGTATTTTTAACATCTACAAGATTTAGAAAAAATTAAATTTTGAATTTCTTTTATATCTAAATTTACCATCTTTTGATCCACATTTTCAATTAATATAAGCGAATGTTAATGGATAAAAAATAGAAAGATAACAATAATTATTGGAACATGTCATAACTCTTCTTCAAACAACAAATATGCCCTCACAATAAAGGAGGGTTTACATAAAATGTGAAAGAAACCTTAACTTAACAAACAGGTAATCCATTATAATATTACATTGCTCTAATTGCTTAATTAAAGACAATTATAGTGATTGCTGAAATAATCTGTCTAGCTTTCAACTCCTTTAATTTTTCCTTTTAAAACAGGCGATATCTTTGAAAGATTTCCTTTAATTTCTCTTTGAAAAACCTCATTTTTCTATTATTTTTGCGTGCCGGCTTTTTGTCTTCTGACGATTTGTTTACTTATCATTTCCTTTATTAACAGTTTGTCTTCTGACATTTTAAAATCCCTTTGTTTGACCTTCAAATTGTTTTGTCTCCCAATAATTTTGTCTTCTAACAGTTTTGTCTTCCGATATTTTCTTATTTTCATATTTTCTTTGCAGAGTAACTTCTACGATCTTCCGTGGCCATCTCAAAAACGAGTGATGTATAAAAGAAATTTAGACGTAACCAAAAAAAAATCGAAAGTCTGGATATCAACAGAAGTAAAAACAAGCCTCAAGAAAATAAACACAAATTTAAAATGGACGGTCTGTTGTTGCTCTGGTTTCTTTAAAAATGCTCATTAAAATCTTATTTATATGCTTAAACATGACTACATAAATAGAATTTGTCTGACCAAAATTCTAATTGCATGATGATATATAGATAAATTTAAATGGGTTTTCGAATTATGTGAGTTTGAACTATAGAAGTTTTTGTGTAAAAGTTTGACTGGAATTTCTAACAGGACCAACAGTTTTGTTCGATTTAGATAATTTTTTTGATTTACAGGAGTTTGAATTACAGGAGTTTGAATTACATGAGTACTACTGTATGTTCAAACAAACACAAAAATACATGAGTGGAAAATCCTAGTGCCACATCCCTGTCATTTTGACTGTTAAATACTGGGGAGCTCATTAGAAAAATAAAGTCGCCAAATTGGACACATAAAGCATACATACTCGCTCTTTCGTTACCTTCTGTTGTGTTACTGACCTTTTCAAAAACTTCAAATATTTATAAATTTAAATTTACTGATACTTTTTCATTGTTATGAAGAACTTTTTTTATTTTGGACAGCAAATTTAAATATATGTTTTTCCTCCTTGAATGTCGCTTGAAGACAGCCACATTTAATTCAATATTAAAACTGGTATGTTACTGTATGTTATGTTTCCAAAGTCAAGCTTTGGTATGTTCATCTTAATTTTCCTTAAAGTGCATAGAGTTCTAATGCTTATATAATTGGTATCATATTCCTCTATTTACCCATTTTCATATGATTATAATTTAATCATATACCATTATATATTTATTCCATGATATATTATTTCATTATAACTAAAAGATAATTATATAAATTGAATATAAATACAAGACTATTAATTAACCTTAGCTTATATTTATTGAAAATGAGGACTGATCCATGAAACATGTCTCGAATAAAATATTAAAATTGTATTATTTTTTTAAAGATTTATTACACTTTTACTTGTACTTTCCTTTGGATAACTTTGCCATATTTGGGTAAATTTACCATATTTAGATAAATTTATCATATTTGAGCATATTTGGATTCAGCAGCAAAAAACTAGAATTTTTTAAAAAAAATCTAAATCTGTTGCTTTCTCAATGTAAAGATAGTTAAACCGTATGCAAAATTTTATATTTCAAAATAATCAGTGAAAATGATTTATGGATGGTTGTACAATGCTGTTTTCATGAAACACAATAAGCATGTCGAAGGTCCAAAAAGCAGCGATTTAAAAATGCAATCTAAATTTCCGTGATTAAAACATGTCTGGTATCAGTTACCTAATATTATATGTAAAGTTTTGCTAAATATTTCAAAAAAATTTTAAATTATTTCAAAAAATCTTTGTTATAATTTTCTTGAATCTTGCTACCAACATTAAATAAATATACCACTATTTTGAGTGCAAAGCTAATTTAAGTGCAATTTTGAATTTTGACTCGCCATTGTGAAAGCCAACCAGAAATCAAACTCCACTGACAACTCTCATAAATGTCTAAGTGTTTTCCCTTAAATGATCATGGTTGGAATTTTCTTAAATGTCAAATTTCTTTTTCGGCAAATACTTTGAATTATGAAAACCACTTTTTCATAATTTTTCATAGTAGTAAATTCAAGTTACCTCTATTTTGAAAATCTTGGGTATCAGTTTCTTTCCTTGAAATTTCAGGAACCTTAATAGTTATCGCTCTTCGAATTCTAAAATATGGCAAGCACTTAGTAATTAATGATCTCCGGAAGTTCTTTAAACGACAACAAAGATACATTTTTCGCCTTAGGTTAAAAAGGTATAATTTTTTCCTTGTGTGAAAAATTATTAAAATTCTCATTAAAATGAGTTTCATCACAAGCTTTTCAAAAGAAAAAGAAAAAAAGTGAAATCCTCAGAAATGTTAGATTCTGACATCATACAATATTTTAGACCAATCAAAACATAGCTTAAAAACATGGCTAGATTCTGACACCATACAATATTTTAGACCAATCAAAACATAGTTTATTGAGAAGTATCTTGATTTGGGAAATTTTTCTGTAAAATTTTTTTTTCAAACGCTTATTCCAAAATCTGACAGAATTAAAATTTTCTAACATAATTTAAAATTTTTGTTGACAATTCAAAAATTTATACTTTGGTCAATAAAAGGGCCACATATCTTTGACAAAGAATTTTTTTAACAGGTATGTAACATGGGCATGCCCTTTTTGATAATGAAACTTCACACAATATACGAAGAAATAATAATATTTTCTAATATATTCTCAAGAATTAAGAATTCTTGTGAAAAATATAAATAGAATTTATCAATAAAACACATACCAAAAAATAAAATTAATATTTAATATTAATAAAATTAATATATTAATATTTTTTAACATCAACTTTTCAAAACAATGAATACTCTAAATGTATATTTAATATTTTGCAAAATATGAAATAATGTAGGCAATATTGGTACAGAATTCTTAAAAAAAATTACTTTTGGACAAAATTTGGTGCTAATTTTTCAATTCTTTAGGAGCCTCAATATGTGGCCCATTAAATCATTAAAATGGCTATTTTTTAAAACAAAAGACCTCAAAATCATTGAAAACAAATTTTTTACTATTTTCTATTAAAGCCCCCCAAAGAAGAAACAATTAATGAAGTTTATACTCATCTATTAACCTACATTTGTGAATGACATCACTTAACATAAAATTATCAGAAACAATACCTTTCAAACACAAGAAACATATCAAAAACGTAAGTAAAATATTTTTTTAAAAAATCAAAATGTGTCAAAATTATCGAAAAAAATGTTTTTCAGTAGAAAAACATGTCAAAAAATCAAAAGCAATATCTTTTAATCAACACCAAAGAAAATTTTGGCAGAATTGGAAGATGAGCCTATAAAATTATCGGATTTTTGGATTAAATCAGGAATGATATTTTATTTGATACAGATAAACTCAGTCCTACATTTAACATTTTAAGTTTAATTAAATGTAAATTATTAGATTATGACAATGTGCAAACTTTCTATTAACAGATTAAAACACTGCTCTGAACTTTATTCCAACAACGTACCTATTTCTACACTGATTAGCTTATTTTATACACTTTTGAAATTTATTTGAGCTTGTTTTGAAAGTTTAATGGGACTTGATGATAAGGTAAGTTTAACTTTTACAAGTCCCAAACCAGACAAAACCACTCTTTGATGTTATTTAAAATGTGTTTTGCAACAGTATTTTATATTATCGTTTGTAATAATATTGTAATTTTATCACTTTAAACAGTTGGTATATGGATGAATAAATCAATACAAATCAAATCAATGGATACTGGGCTTACTAAACTTTCAAAATGGCCAGCATGATAAAATTAATTCAATCAGTACATATAAAATCAAATTTATTTTTTTGGACTAATTATTGACGTTTAGGGGCTGGAACTAAAACTTTTGGCAATGCTATACAAAATATAAAAACTTCTGAGAAAAAAAAATTTGCATTTTTGGGCATCTTGGATATTCGTGGAAATAGCTTGAGAAATTTGTGTAATTTCTATAACAAATATAAATATAAGGCACCTTTCTGAAACATTATTCACAAAGCTAAAAATATTTTTTAATGCAATGTTATCAGCAAGGAATGCCATACAGCCCAAACATACATCAATGTCTTCAGTATTATCATCAGAGTTCTAAAAAAATTTCATCTTTAATTAAAAACTATTTTTCTATAGGGGATACCAACTAAACATCTTTGGAGTAGGTGAGAATATCTCAAATATGCTCGAAGTAGTTGATATGAAGTCAAGGTGCTCCTATTAGAGAACCAGACAGAGGTACACTCAAACATTTTCTTACCAAATGTTACATATGTTTTGAAAGGTAAGACTAGCATAAACATGTTCTTATTAGACTTAAACATACTCTTAGTTGAAAAAAATATTCTTGGCACACAATAATAGTTCGAAAAAATATTAATTTCTAGTATGCAATACCAATCAAACATGGCCTTACTAGGAAAGACCAACTCCAATATGATCAAAAAAAGCAAGATCAACTTAAGCATACTTCTATTAGGCAAACTTAAAAATACTCTTAATAACTGAGAAAAACTTAGATATACTCCAAAACGACAAATTCAAAAAAAACTTTTAAAAACTTTATTAGATGAGAATAACTCCTAAAAGGTAAAAAGATAACTGAAAGTTACCCTTCAAGGTGTTAAAGACATAATTATATAACTAGTAGGCCAGACTAACTGAAACATATTACATAATTTTAGTAAACAATATAAGCTCTAATGGGCAAGAACAACTTGCGACATGTTCCTAGTAGGCAAGAACAACTCAAGTATGTTCTTAATGAGCAAGAACAACTCAAATATATTAAGCAAAACCTACTAAAATATGTAACTTACTAAACACGAAAAAGAAAATCTTTAAAAGAAAATATGTGGCTAATTGAAAAAAGGAACATGAATAAATAAGAAAATAAATAAATAAACAAACCAAAAAAGACTTTATGAATTTTTTCATGAAATTCAATAACAAACAAAATAAATACTATGAGATAAATCTGCATAAAAAGAAATCTAACACATTCTTTAAATTGTAATCAAAATATGAATACCTATTTTCTGCCTTAAATTTAAATCAATAGATATCACTACATATAAATATATAAACAAAAAATGAAATTTTAAGAGTTAGATATGTATGTAATGGTTAATAAAAATTAAAATAAACCTTCCTCTAACTGTCAGAACACCAAGATATTTTCCTAAATATTATAACTACACTAAAACAGAAAGTTAGCAGAAATTTTCTAATTTTTTCTAAACCGATTTTTTACTTCAAAAATTTTTTGTCACAATTTTGCAGCTTGACTAATAATGGGATTCGTACAATCAGGTAATTTTAGATGGGATTCGTACAGATAAAGTAATTTTAGATGGGATTCGTACAGATCAGGTCATTTTAGATGTGATTCGTACAGATCAGGTAATTTTAGATGGGATTCGTACAGATAAGGTAATTTTAGATGGGATTCGTACAGATCAAGTAATTTTAGATGGAATTCGTACAGATCAAGTAATTTTAGATGGGATTCGTACTGATCAGGTAATTTTAATATTTATATTCATAAATTCGACATAACATTTCTCACCCTCAGCTTTTATCAAAAGTCAGGGATTGTGATCTCAAAAACAACTCACTATTTTGTATGTGATATTGATCACATCTCTTGTGCCAACAGAGGAGATAATTTTTGAAGTAATATCTAAATATAAAAAGCAAATATTAAATTATCATATAAAATCCATTTAATATGGAAATATTGGTAAAAAACAAAAATTCTCGGAATTTAATCATGAAGCTAAGATAATATGGTTACTCAACTTCATACCAAAATTGAAAACTAATTCAGTAAATAAATCTTTAGGTTTTGAAAAGTGTGTGACACATGGATGGGCAGAAGCATAAATGAATGAACTGATGTGAAGCTTCATCAGGGAAATGTGAGGAGTTTGGTTGGGGAAAAAAAACATTGCTAATAGCTAAAATAAGATTTTTATTATTAGTAAGAGAAAATTACCAAAATGATTATAACAATAATTCAAAACTGAATGACTAAAAATCTGAAAAAAAAAGAAAACATTCTAAAAATATGTTTTCAGGCTATTTGTTGGTTACCCACATTAAATTACAACCTACCTACATATTAAACAAGAAGAATTTTAGCTAGTAGTTTTGCTGTTTCATGTAACTATTCATGTAACTATTGCTGTCTCAGAAAAGTAATGAAGAAATAAATACCTGAATGCTCATTAAACTCAATCTCTTTCAACATCAAGGTAAAAATATTAATATTTGAATTCATCTCGTAATTGATATTAAAGTTCTGTGCCTTCAAAGAAAGTAAAAGTACATCTGCGTTTCTTCTTGCAGACGAAATAATCTAAATAATAACATCATTTTTAAAAGAAATTGCCAGATATATACTTCAAGAAGAATCTAAGTCAAAACTTAATACATTCTATAAAAAATGTAGCTAATTAAAGCAACAGACTCCCTATTTCAACCTTAAGGCTATAATGCAGTTTCGTATTATAAATTTTAATATTATCGAAATCATCAAATTGCAAAAGCGTAAAAAATTTAGAAAAATTGTTCAAAAAAATATGTTGTACAAAACTGTACAAAAACATTTAAGAAATCTTAGAATAGGTATTATAAGATAGACAGATTGAGAATGATAAATCTTTAAAACCAACTACGCATTCAACCTATCAAAAAAAGTTAACATCAATAGAAATATAATATTACCTCGTCAATTTCAGCTTGAAAACAAATACTAATCATAGATGTTGTAGGTACAGATATTGGATCATCACAGCCAATGCCATCTTAAAATAAAAACCACTAGATACAAAGTATTTCTTGACAGTTGTTTAACATTGATATTTTTCATTGATAAAATTTTGGTCACCTAAGTTCAAAAAATTATACTTATCATTTTGATTTTTGGCCCTAATTCATTACAATCTTTGACAAAAAATTAGAAAAAGATATTTTAAAAACAGTATAAATTTGAAGGGATTTGAAATCTGTGTATCATGAAATATAACTATGAAATATAAAATATGTACATATATGGCAAATTACCATAAACAGCATTATAAAATGAAATCAATCGATGATATTTCCCTCAATTAGATAATCTTTAATAAGCTCTTAATTTGATTCTTCCCCTGATAATTGGAATTCTTCCATTTTTTTTGAAAAGAAGGAACATGTCATCAAAAAATTTATTCTGGGTTACTATTTGAGAAGAGGAATTTAGAACACCAATCACAATTAAAAATCACTCCTAAATAAGATAATAATATGCAATAATATATTATTGCAGATATAAGCTTGTATTATTTAAGTAGGTTGAAGAGGAAATTTAATCAAAAAATTCAAATTACAAAAATTTTTTAACAGTTAATTCATACAAAATTTTCATGTTTAAATTACCTAATACCTAATTAGTATACTCAAAAAAATTAAATTAAAATCCAGCTTAAATTAGTTTTAAAAGGCGTCTAATTTTCGAAAAATTTTTGTATAGTCTCCTATTCTCATGTTTTAAATTTGTTATTGGAATGTGTTCTTAGTTTTAAGAATTTTAAATTAGGATAACACAACAATTTTCAAAAATAGGTACCCTCAATGGCGCATAGTTACACCACTTTAATTTTTGCCAAAAAAAAAAATATATGCAAGATGACTTTTTTCAATTCTATTTTGTTATTTTTGTTGTTCTTATTAGTAAAATTTCCACAAAATTCTAAAGAATTTCAATAAAAATTCCAGAAAATTTTTTATTGTGGTCATGAAGAATATTTCAATAATGAGCGATGAGCTGGTTACAAGAAAACTCTTTTTTTTATATGATAACCCAAAATTTCAGAAAAAAATATTGAACTGCTACTGGAAAAAAAAAGAAAAAAGAAAAAGTGTTTCGAATGTCTGAACATAAATGAAGTCACAGGACTCTGACGGCTAAGCTGGGAGTCCAATAATTTAAAATAATTTTGATAAATTAACAAAAAGGCTAAATTTTCCTAAAACTTGGCTAGAAAAGTCCCTTTTAATGACAATATTGTTGGGAGGTAAGAATTTTCGGAACGTGATCCAATAACATTAATGAAGGCATTCATGTAATAAAAAGAAAAAACCACAACGCATTGTCCAAAATTGACAATGTTGAAGTTAGTATGAAAAGGTTTAAAAGGTCCGCACCTTTGAAAAATGTATAAAAAACAATGCACACACAAATCAAGGTAAATTAATTTCCAAATAAATGTCCAAGAAACCTAAAATATTGATTATCTTCCCAAAAAAAATATTTAGAAACTTTGTTGGCTAAGGAAGGCGTCAAAACAAGTCTGGGGCAACAAGCTTTCTCAGCAGACAGTCAAACCTTTAATACAGGTAAAGGTGTGCTTATTTCTTAATTATGAAATGTTCTAGTATAATAATTAACAGCTATTTACCGAGGAATCATCAGATATCAGAATCCATAAAACTAATACAGAGTAATACTATCTTTTTGAGATTGAAAAATCGCCATCGTAAGTCAAAAAATATCAACAACAATGATTAGTAGAAAAATATCACAAAGGGAGAGAGACTCCAAAAATGATATTTGTTGCTCCTTACTAATTGATATTTATTTTCTAAATAATGGTTGATTTTTTTTAAACATTTCAGATCTTTCTTCCTTGAATAAATCTTTTCCTAACATTTAAAGTCTCCATAATAGAATCTAAGAGAGATAAAAGGATAATTTTGAGTGACCATAATAAGATTTTAGATGATATGAGTAAATTCCTTCAGTTCATCGAAAAAGCAAAGAACCTTGCATAGTCGTTATGAAATTAATGCTTACAAGATGAGTAGGTGCATACTAGAATACCACTGCAATTGTCCTAAAAAAAGGTGTTAAGCAAGAGGTGCTGAATATGATCAGCATTTGAAAAAGCCACATGAGTAGTATTAATTGCAGTGATCAAACAACCACTTCTGCGGAACATAAAATAATGAAGTTTTTTTACATTTCATTAACTTTTCCAATATTAATGCATATATTATGCACTGCATATTATGCATATTATGCACTAATAGGCTAATCAAAGTTTTCAGAATTAAAAGTAGAAATTTAAATGGTTATGAAACCGTGATATTCGCATAGGGTGTAAGACTAAGTCTATAGAAGGTAATCAGACTTAGTTAGTTTACCATCATAATTCTAAATATGGAACAGAACCTCAATTGCAGAAAATGCAAAAAGAAGGGTAAGAGTTTACACCTGATGTAGAATTGTGTGTGCCTCACCATTTTTTAACCGTTCTCATACTAAAACTTTTTTCATACTTTTACTTTCATATTCATTTGTATTTTAGATGTCTTAAATTAAGTTATTTTCTTGGTTAAATATCATCAAAAATGAGAAAATACATTTTATTTATTTATTTTTTTTTTTTTTTGCTAAAAAGCCACAGATTTTAAGACCTAAGAGAATAAAGATAAGGTTATAAAGGCTTAAATATTCAAAAAAAGGTATTTAAATAAGATTAGTAAAAACTCTCTTAGAACAAAAAAACTCACCAGCAGTATCATTAGGTTTGAACAAATGAATTAAGTTTTTGTAAAATTCCAAAAAATCATCAAGCCATTGATTTTCAATACTAAGCTGAAAGTTTAAAAAAATATATTCTAATGTAATAACACTAAAAAATATTTTGTAAGGTAAATATTTCTGAATTGTGAACAAAAAAAGGTTTTACAAGAAATTTAATCAGGGTCATTGACTTTCACAGCCGAGAAATGATAAAAATGGAAAGAATTGCATAAATGATCAATAAGTAAAAAACAGTAAGCAATCATTTTGAAAGCTTTTAGGCAGAAATATTCCTCCTTTAACCAAAAATAACTGACAGGTAAAACTAAGGTTTCTCTCTCTCAAAAAAAAAATTATTCCTTCCCTAATCCTTAGCAAAAAACTGTTTTTTGTTTTTTATTTCTTTTTTGTATATATGTACATATCAAGATTTTGTCAACCTTTTAATTCCTAATCAACTCCATCATCATCAAAATTTTAACAAAAAAATTGGAAGTTACCTGAAGCAAAGGCAACTTGGATTTGATGTATATGTGCTGAATTGGCAAGTTTAATGTACGCCTAACCTTTGTATTTAAACACATTGGATAGATTACACATCTTTCAGAATCTGAACTAAAAATATACTCTATTGATAATTTCATAAATACAAACACCTGTAATTAGTAAAAATATTAAATTAATAATCTATATTGAATTTTTTCATGGAATAAAACCAAAATTTATAACTCTTAAATAATTTTAAATTTAAGGAAGTATTTGGATTCAGTAGCAAAAAAAGGTAAGGACAGAAATATCCAGTTATTCATCTAAATTGTGATGGGATTATATGAACACTTAAATCAATTTTTAAGAACTTATATAAATTGATTTATATAATTTATATATTATTTATATAATATAATTATCACCCTAAAATGATTTAAGTTAAATAAACAATAAAAATAGCCGTATCGAAAAATATAAATAAAAATAGCCATATCGAAAAATATAAATAAAAATAGCCATATCGAAAAATATAAATAAAAATAGCCATATCGAAAAAGGCCTGAAATATTACATTTTTTTGTGGCTTCAAAAGTATTTCAAAAACATTAACTGATGACAACTGAAGAAAGGCATCATGAAAAAAAAATTTCAGCTTAAATCGGGGGTGCAATCATGTTTATGAATGGATTGTTTGCCAATCAAAAAAATCTTGTCATTTTAGGGTCTCCTAATAAAATCATGTATGTGAAAATGTGTTAAATAAAAGTTGGTGTCTGATAACTGTCTAAAGAATAATACCTTGTAAATTCAAATTTTTTAACATTGACAAAAGTCTCCTCTAACAGTTTATCTTCTTCTTTGCTGATCTTGGAGGAGATATCTATATGACCAAGATCAAGCTTAAAAAATTTATTTGAACTGCGACTTATAGGGATACATATAACTGGTGCATCAATTGATAGAGAAACTTTCAGCTTTAAAGAAGTCACTTTTAAAATATCCTAAAAATATAAAAATATAGCGAGTAGTCTAGATAAAATTGTTTTCTTTGTGCACAGGCTTTATTAAAAGCAATAGTCCGATGTGAATACGCTCCTTTATTATATCAGAAAAAAAAATGATCTTTTTCTTTTTTCAAAATTACTTGGAAATATTTAGTCCACATAAAGTACTATGCGGAACCATACAAGAGGTTTTATTGGATCAAATACACTTATACTAAAGCGTGATAGAAACAACTACATACATAATATTCTTACAATTCACGAACAAAAACAATTTTTAATTTTCACATTATTTTTAAGGAAAATTTATTCTAATCTTATACATAAAACGAATTTTAGCTAAGAAACGAATTTATTTTGTGAACCCTATTTATCTATTTATCCTAATGCCTGATGTGCAGATGAAGCCAATTTGGATTAAATATTCATTCCACTATAATATTATGACTGAAATAATAATGACAGCATACACCATAATACACCATATTCCTACACCATTTTCTTCATCACTGTTACTGCTATCAGCCTCAAATTAGCATTATCATCTCTACACTTATTTACCAATCTTTTATTTTAGTTTATTGATATCCACAATTTACTTTTTACCTAATTTTTTCCAAGATGGTGTGTCACATCCATATTGGTAAAAGTATAAAATAAAACATGTAAATTCCTTACAGAGGGTGGCATTTCAACAGCAGGGACAGTTGATTTACCCATATTGTCCAATATCAAATCTAAAAGTTTCTAAAATAAAATTATACTAAGATAAATCAGGTCTTCTATAAAGTAGCAACAAAAGATATTATAAAATCAGATGAGATGCTCATTTTAAATATTGTATTATTTGATAAAGAGTAAGAGTTTTAGTAATTCAAATTTTGTGACTTAAATTTAATTCAAACCAAGAAACACCAGTTTTAAGCCTTACTTTAGGTGACTTCAATGTGATGTGCAGCAGATAGTGTCCTGATGTCAGACACTTGTGGGCTAGATTTACATCATCTATCTACTACAAATGGTCTCTCACAACTTATAGAAGAACTAACTAATAGGGAAGCAATATAAAAGAGAGAGGTGGACATATCATAAATGCTCCTTTTAATAAGGAAATAAGTCTAACTAATTAATATCACTCGTTTGAAAATTTTTTGAAGCCACAGAAATTTATTAATAATAAATATAAAGATCCACTTTAGATCAAAAAAAAATCAAAACCATCCTTCATAAGAAAAATAGAATTTGTAAAAATACATGTCATAAAAAGTCTTCAAGAAGATTTAAATGCCATAAACTAGGTATCACAACGATATTAAAGTGATATCAGCTTTTCTAAAAAAAGCCCTTTAAAAGACTTGCTGAGAAACTAGGGGACACTTAATTGAGTCCTAAGGTTTATTGGTCTGTACTAAATGGTTTATTAGGAAAAGTAAAAATTACAAAAATACCACCTCTTTTAATTAATGATACTTTCAAAAGCAATTTCTTAACTAAAGCTAATTTATTCAATTAACACCAGGGAAATTAACCTAATATTCATTAAAGATTTTAATCCTTCAAAAGCTCATGAGTGAGACGAAATTTTGGTTAAAAATTGGAACAATTCACATGCTCTTACTATTGTTAATGGAAATGTGGAAACATTCCCTGTTCACAAAAAAGAGAGCAAATATCACATTAAAAATTACAGACCAATTAGTCTTTTGCCAATCTTTGGCAAAATTCTTGTTAAAGCTTTATATGATAGTCTATTTCAATATTTCAAGGCTAATAAAATTCTAACTAAATGCCAATCTGGTTTTTTTACCAGATGACTCATGTATATCTAAGTTACTGAGTATTACTCAGGAATTTTTCAATAAATTTGATGGAAACCCTTCTTTAGAAACAAGAGGTGTCAAAAGAAAATTATACTGTCTCATAACGAGTTACTCATGTGATCGTAAAGAAAAATTAGTTCTAATTGGTCATAACTTGGAATGAAATGTTATCAGAGTAGGGGTTCCACAAGGGTCAGTTCTTGGTCCATTTCTTTCTCTTATCTATATAAATGACTTTCTTGATAGACTTGAGTTAACTGTCAAATTATTTTCTGACAATAAGTCAATTTTTTCTGTTGTTGAAAATCATAATGTTTCATGCATTACGTCATATTTAGATCTAGAAATAAATAACTAGAACTATAAATGGAAAATTTCATTCAATGCTAATAGGTAGGCTGTCAAAAGTTGTTCACCCACAAATATTAATTAAGATTTATAAGACCCCATTTAGACTATGGTGATATCATATATAATAGGCCTAATATTAAGTTTCGCAAACGAATTTGAATATATCCAATATCACGCTTGGTTAGCTATTACAGGTGCAATAATACACCTAAAGAAAGAATTTGCCAAAAAATTGGACTAGAATATTTATCTAAGTGGTGTTGGTATCATAGACTTCCATTTTTTTAAATTTTGTAAATGGTAACTTTCCTGAGTATTTATCAAAATATCATAATAAATACCTCTTAAACATCTCTCGAAATCAAAATTGAACAATTAAAAATATCTTCAGCTGAATATTTGTCAAATCAGAGTATGCCCTGAACACCTTTTTCCCTTACTGCGTCAATCAATAGACTTCAATAGATTTGGATATCACTAAAATGCAGAGTCTAAAATTTCAAAATGCTCTTATTAGGATTTATCACACCAATAATACCTATTTTTACTACCTTTGATTGCGAAGGACTGAAATTTCTATCACGGCTAAGGCTGAACTTATATCATTTAAATGAACACCAATTTAACCTCAACTTTCAAAATACCCGAAATCCATTACGTAGCTGCAGTCTAGTGAGAAAATCCGTTACACACGTGTTGCATTGTCTCTTTTAAAACCTACAGCGCATAACCCTCCTTGGCAGCCTAAATAACATCTATCTATAGATAGTAGACCTTTCTGAAAATGATTTAGTTGATCTTCTTCTCTATGCCAACATTAAGTTTTACAGCTTAGATGTGGATACTGAGATTAAATATATAAGCAGCACTTTATTATATATTAAATTAAATATAACACTACTTCACTTATATTAAAACCTCAAAGTGATTTGGTTGTGCTCTCTTTTAAATAATTTACTCTTTTTTTCTCCTTTGGGTGTCTGCCATATCATATCATTATTCCTTTTATCATTATTATTCAAGAAAAGTTTTTTTCCTTTCTTTAAAAATATTTACATAAATGTTTGTCGAGTCAGTTGTCATTGTATTGTTTATTAAATACTTCTTGAAATGAAAAAAAGCCACTTAAGCAACCTAAATTCAGGCACAACTTCCTTGACAATTCATCACTATTTGCTACATAATACAGCCTATTTCAAAATTCCATAAACATTTTTGACAACATAATTGATTTAATTGGGTCAATTGCAAATCTCTCAGATGATCAGCATGTTCAGACTGTTTTATATGTAAATTCTTTATATTTCAGTAAAACTAACACATTAATACTTAATTTTGTCTCAAATCATCCAAATAGATATGCCCAATTTTTAGTATACTTTTTAATTTTTTGGTTTTTTGGATAATGGTTAATGATGGTTTCTCCGCCATTGGAAACATATCTCAGAAAGCATCTACAAAAATAAAATAGCTAGCCAAACAAGCAGACCCTTGAATAAGAGTGACAAGTCATTAATTCATAATGATGTAAATTTTTATTAAAGATTGCCAAGTCTTTTCAATAAAAGAATGGATTAAAACTGTTCAATGCTTTTCTCAACAAGAGTAAATAGCATATAAATAGTAAATAGCAAATGGGATCTTCAACTATAATAGAAATTACTTCTACAGAAAAAAAATCAACAAATTTTCAGAAAATAAAAAGTGCTTTTTATTTAAAAATGTTAATTTCTAGGAGCAGTTCTTAAAGTAAATGCAAATGTAAAAAGAAGAACTTAAAAATTAAATATTTTTTTAAAACATTTTGATAAAAATTTAACATTGCTAGGGTACATTTATAGAAACCAGAAAAATTAACATAGAAATGCACTTCGGCACTCAAACCTCTATATAATATTATTTATTTATTTCTTTTCATTAGTTATTTGAGAAATAGATGGAAATGCAAAAAATGCTAGAGTCTCAGAATTCTTAGTATAAGGCGATATCGGTCAAACGATACGATACATGTGTCTATAGTAATGCAAAATTTAGTAAGAACTAAAGATTTTTTTTTTGAAAAATCAACAAAATGTTTATACTATGTTCACCTGAGCTTTCAATATGAAGTCTATGATGATGTATGACTTTATTTTGCCAACAGATAACAAAACTTCAATATCAGGATCAGTACTTTCTGAGGCCACATTGTTATAAAGTTCAACCTGACAAAAAATAAAAACAAAGCAATGAAAACTAAAATTACAACCTGTGTATTGTTAGTTAGAATCTCACAAACATAAAAACCTTCAGAAAAATATAGGAAAAACTTTTCAACACATACACCAGTATTATTATAAATATTATATTAATATAAAAACTTTACCTCACACATAAATACAGTTTCAGAGCCAACTGACAAAATCTAAAAGAAAAAGAAATTATTTCACCAGTAGAGCAAACTCCCACAAAGATACAATTCTTTTATTTTTTTTTTTTTGTTCTGATCAAGCTAGATTACACCTTAATTATAAAGAAAATAATTTGTTAGTTATAAAACCAAGTTTAACCCTATCAACAGATGGCTATTTGAGGCACTAATGATCCAGCAAATCCCACCTTTTCAATATACTATATTCATAAACCAGGAATTTTCATGCAGAGCTATATGTAAACTCTCTAATTTCGGAAAATAAAGGACTACGATTAAAATTTTATGGTTAAAAATATCAAAGCATGAGTTAAAATACAAATAATGAATTTAAAAAATACATAAAATGAAATTGCAGTCAGACCCCTATTAATAAAAATTATATTAATATATTTAATAAACTTTATATTATTATATTAAAATTATATTACTAATATCAATAATAATAATTAATTAAAAATAATCCAATAATTTCAAATATTGAATTTTGAAATTCATAGCTATTAGATCAGAGGTTGAGTACCTAAAATCATTATATCGGTGTTTTCAGACATTATTTGGTCAAAAAAATATATTTAAATTTTGTAACACCTTTCTGCTAAAAGTATAAGTATATACCATTGTTATAAAACTAAAATTTAGTAATTTTAATATTTGATATTAATTAAGGTATGAAGAAATAGTATGCAAAGTTTTCACATAAATTACAAATAAACATATAAATTTTCCCAATTATGACTTTAATGAATTTTTTTTAAATTGCCTAGGACGCAGCTATTGCTTGAAATTTTTTGTAAACTAAAACTTTGAAATTTTGAAAGGCAAAAGTATTACCCAGTTAAAGGTTAATTGATTGCAGTTACATTCTATAAATAAATTAGTCAAACTGTATCAGTATTGAGCAACCAATTTTAAAAAACCAACTGAAAATATATCTCTATTGTTTATCATAGAGGGAAGGCTGTCTTCTTTTTTTCTGGTATCATCTCTATATCATCAATCTCATTAAATTCATTCTAACTCAATTTTTATTGTAGTACCAATTACAATAAATTTCTCACAGAATGTATAAAATGAGTTTGATTAATATAAAATCAAATTTATTATAATTATAAAATTAAATATGTAACTATAACATGTAATGCATAATAACTATAAATTAAATATACTAGAAAATTATATAGTTGCTATACATTTCGTTATACTATTATCATTAACATATTATACCTGCAATCTCATTTAAATTTAGGTCAAGAAAAAAAATGATGTAAACTAAATTATAGGACTTTTAGAAATAGGTTGTAATTTATACGAACCTCCAAAAAGGAAATACTTACATAAATAATTTAAAAATTATTAAATAAATCAATGAAACATACTGAGGGATATTGAGTGTCTTTGGATCTATCTAGCAATGAAACATCTTTAAACCTAAATAAGCAAAACTGCAAAAGAAAAACACAAAAATGCCCATTTCTGTGGTCATATGATGAAACAGTGAAAAAGTAAAACATCACGCAAAAATTAATAAGCAAACATTGAACAAATGTGGGTGATGCTGTTGAGGGCGGTTATAGTACTGAAGAAGCATGTTGTTTTAGCATAAGCGTTACTAATAATAAATTTGGCATTTTTGGCACACTATTCAGAAAACCGGATCAAAAAAACATCTTTCGCTTTAAAGTTATTGATTTGGGAAGTTGACTGAAAAGATGACTGAGAAAAAAAGTAGGTTAAACAATCTCTAGAATCTCCAGAGATTGAAAATGGCAATGACAGTGTCAGTGAGACTGATAGCAATGCAGAAGAGAATGATAATCCTGTTGAAAGAAAACAAGGTCAGTAATGAGGATGTGGTATGGGGATGAGGACATGAACCTGGTAGGATACGCAGACGGGGCAAAAGACCCACATGTGGTAGGAGACAAAAACAATGACGAGATAGGGGACTTATTGTAGATAACAAAACTCATGGAAGGGCTAAAAAGCTGAAAAATTGAAATACTTGATAAACATTAATAGGCTGAGAAAAAAGCTAAACTAAATATCGTCAAACCATTTTTGCTTTATCATATTCAGAAGAAATTTGAACTCAAATTTTACAAAAATAATTTAAATATTTTTTGCTGCATAGTGTGTTGTCAAAGTCAAAGTTTTGTTGCATAAATCTCCAAAAAATTGTAATCTATATTTTTTAAAAAATGTAGGAAATATTTAAAGCTACCCCAGTTTTGTTCTGTTTAAAATGTGAACATAAAAAAAATCTGCTCATTTAAATTTAAAAATTAGATTTAGGTCAAGATTTAAAAAAAAAAAAAAAAAAAACATGGAGTGTCCATCTATTTTCTTTTGCCCTCACTTGCAATACTCCCAACAAAACTTCTCATGACTGTAGTAATATGATAATAGTAATAACTCACCCAAATGCTAGCTTGGTGTGTGACAGACATAAAATGACAGATGCAGTCAAATCTGAAAATTGATTAAATCATTTTCTGTTTTAAATCCATTTTATACTCATTTTTTTGTTTTTATTTCACCCCTCCTTCTGAAAGAATTATTTTAGGTGTGACTTTTAGTTTGCAGAAGAAAGGGAAGGGGTAGGATTTTCCATTGGGGAAAGCTATTTTGAAAAAATTTCTCTGTTGAAAGATTTATTTTTTCTTTAGCTGAAAGAAAGTAGATCACAGTATTGTGCTTATAAATATATGTGACTAAGAGGTAAAAATATAAGATGTCATTATTGTTGAAATACTTTTAAATGACAAACTAAAAATGGAATTTAACACAAATATGCACACAAAATAGAAGAACTGCATAAAACAAAAACAGTACCTGTTATCAATAATAAAGCAAAATCATCAATTATTGCTTCCATTCCACTGAATGAAAATTTACAGGTAAAGTCAATTTTATCCATTACAATGCCTGTAAATAAATAAAGTAAATTAAACGATGAGGCACAAAACTAATACTTAATATTCATACAAGTGTTGGCAAATTACAAGTCAGTTTACCCAGCTTAATATTAAAAAAAAATAATTGAAACAGTTTTTAGAAAAAGATGCATCAAACCTTAGCTATGCAAAAAACAAAACAAAATACTACCAACCTGCAACTTTTCCGAGTGATTTCTTTCTTTCAATATCTTTTGCATGATCATTTTCAATTTCATTTTCTTGGATTGGAGACAGTGACTGAGCCGTTTCATTACGGATGTGAAAACTTGGTAATAATGAAATCCTATGTAAAAATTAGATGTATATCAAAAAAATAGACAATAATATTTCATTTCTGACATAGCATCCTAATGGTGAAAATACACATTATAGTCAAATTCTAAATTTCAAAGTCTTTTCTTTTTTGATTTATATAAGTTCTTCAAAAACAAACATCTACTGAAAAATTCTTGTTATTGTTGTTGTGTAAAGACATGGTCGATAGCGAACAATAGCTTTTGTGTTATCTTTCCACCCAAATTTAATATATGACTTTGCAAGTAATAGAATTAAATAGTTAAAACACCGATTCAAACAAATCATATTGCAAAATATAAAGGCGCACAGCTATAATGTAAAAGCACCCACACAAGCAAATCATATTGGCAACTTAAACGCGCACAACCACCATGGAAAAGCATCTATAGCTTCTAAATATGAAAATTAAATAAACCTTTTGATAAGATCTAGAAAATGTCTTTCTAGTGATATTATAGGTCTTTCCTGCAAATTAGCCTTAACCAAACCAAGATGTACAATGATTTGTTGCTCTGTGCTGTTAAACGTTGAGCTGAAGTCTGGACATGAAGAATCTGCCTAAATTTAAAAATACACTGCTTATATCACATTAACTGCTTAGAGTTAGAATGTGTGTATTCATATCATTAAGATGTAAAGATATAACCATAAATAGCCCCCATACAGAAAAAATAAAAACATGCTCTTTGTTTGACAGGCTCATATTATTTGGCATTAAAAATGCATTTCTTGGTCAACGCAAATTTTACTAAAAATGCAGTATCGGTTTCTCTCAGCCCACATACAAATTTAACCAGTCAGTAGCTAGTATCTAAAACCTGTTTTAAGGGTCAGGTATAATGTTGTGAAATAATTTTGTCTGAAAACAATTACAGTTTCTGGATTTTAACCTTGACATGTCTACCACACCAGAAAGACTTTTTCCAAAATAAGACCCATTGGGACAAGTTAACACCAAAAAAAAATTTTTTAATGATTGAAACTCCTCACACTCACAGGAATAAAGATTTTTATTTTTGACTTTTTCCAACCATAATTTTCCAGCTATGTACCAAAAGAGTAACAATGACCTGATCCAACTATCAATACCTAAACTATTTACCTATTTTTATTACGTTATTATCAAAACCATGTGTTAGGCAGAAATTTTGAAATCTATTATATGATTCCTGTTATATTATTATATATTATTATATGATTTTTTGTGCTATAGTTTTAAGTATAAGGTGTATATTGGAATGTCTGCTTGCTTTCTTGCAATTTTGCTTTTAAGAAAAAAAAAATGAAAAAATTTCCTTGAAAAACAATTTCTTCTAAATTCCTAAATATTCTCAAAAAAAACTCTTACTTGAATGAAATCAATTTTTATCAAATCTTCGTTTTCTGAAGAATTCAACATGTATATTGTATCTGAAAATAAAATATTTTATTCAATTTATTCAGTTTCTATTCAAGTTTGCATATCTGCGTGTACATTAGTAATAAAATATTCAGGGTGTTGGCTAGCACAAATATTGTCAGTTTGAAGGACTCTTCTCAATTCAAAATTAAAATAAATATCCCAATTACTGACCAAATAAAAAAATATGATTAGATATTATAAGATATAAGCTTTTTTAAAACTTTTTTAAAGTTCTATAATTTTCCTTAAAAAACGATAAACCATTGATTTTTATATAGAAAAAAATCTTACCATAAATTACTGAAAAAACCTATTTAGTTGTTTTAAACATTTATTTGACTTATGTTACATGAAAGATTAATCTTTTTTTCAAGGTATGCTGGGAATAAACTTTTATTGGTCTAAAAAAATTATGGTTTATGATCGAATTGGTTTTATTTTAATATTTTTTGTAGCATTCTTTAGGTGTAACTTGAAGTTTTAGTATTCATTTTTTGAATTCATTATAATCATGTACAAGAAATTTAACTCCTTATTGTCATTTTCCAGCTCTTTTGTATATTTTATAGAATTCTGATCATTTAAGGTTATTAGAAATTTAAGTTTCATGTCATGTTATTTTCTTTTATATCATTTCTATCAATGTAGGAATCCTAGTAATATTACTCAATTGAAATTTGGGGACAAGAACATCTGAGAGTTTCTGGAAACTTCTTTTCAACAAAAGGGATTTAACCAAAGTGAAGTCTACCTTTTGAAAACTGTTCTTTTTATCAATTTTTTTTTTTTTAGCATTTTTAAAAAATTTTGTAAGAATTTTTATCATTACATGTTTGAAAACAAGTTACTCAATTTACCTCGAAATAACCCGAAAATAAAAATATATAGTTTATATGCAACAGTTATTAATGTATATAAAAATATATTGAAACCTATTCCCATTCAACTATCAAAACGCTGAGAAAACTCACAAAACAATGAATGGATATTGAATAGTATTAAAATATTATTTATATTGAATATTTATATTTATATTTTAATATTTATTTACACTATTGAATTCTCACATTTCTTTTTCACCAATAGAAAATTTAGGCAAAAATATTAACCTTTCTGAAAGTTCTCAACCAAAAGAAAAGAACGTAGTCTTGCGCGCATATTGGTGTCCCATGAATTAACTTCAACATCACAACTGATATTTGAAATGAGTATTTCCACATATTCTTGTACAGTCAATGCATAGTCTATAGACAGCTAATGAAAATAATTAACAGCAGGATTAGTACTGAAAGCACTGGGAAATATTTCCAACTCACATCTTTAAAATATGAAAGATTTAGAGATATGACTCTTATATATATGTACATACATACAAACACACACGCATGCATCTATGCACGCATGCACAAACACACACGCACGCACAAACACACACACATACACACATGCACACACACACACACACACACACACACACACACACACACACACACACACACATACATACAGACATACATACATACATACATACATACAGACAAACACACACAAATATAGACATACATTCAAACACACAAACACACAT
>JAUZNK010008918.1:0-24459 GCA_035046665.1 Euphysa ruthae
TATTGTGTGTTTAAAGACTTTATTTCGTTTTCACTAAAAATGTCAAATTCTTCTTTAGATAAATTATCAACTAATAGCTCATGTAGAGGGTTGATTTCAATAGTTTCAAAATTAATGTCAGTAGCTTCAAATCTGCGAGTCTGAGAATGACTTCTCAATCTTAAACTTTAACATTAGATCGGTTCATAAAAACTTTGAGACATTTAAGACCTTCTCTAAGTCTATCAATAAAAATTTCAATATAATATGTCTTACAGAAACATGGGAAGATTCTCAGTCAGCATTGTGTACCAACTCTCTATTTAGTCTACCAGGTTATAATCTGGTCACCCAGCCATGTTCTCACAAAAGAGGTGGTACAGCAATCTACATTCAAAATTTCTTTTCCTTTAAATTAAAAGAGTCAATGTCTTTTACTGGAAACAATTGAATGTTTCACCATTGAGGTTTTCAATTCTAGAGGTAAAAATATTGTTGTATCTTTTATATATCGTCCCCCGGACGGTCGCATTCTGACTTTTATTAAACCTATTAAAAAAATATTTTTTAAGGCGACAAGAGATAACAAAAATAATATTATAGCAGGAGATTTTAACATCGATGCTCTCATGTATGATAGATTTAAAAGCACTAAAACTTTCTTTGATGAATTATTTGCAATGAATATTTTGCCGGCTATTCATAAACCTACTCGAACAACAAAAAGCTCTTACTCGGCTATCGACAACATTTTTTCTAGCAGCCTGTTAAATGAAAGCTTTCTTTCGGGTATTTTTAAAACACTTTTAGTAAGTTGTAATATTTTTAATAAACCTAAAATTCCGATTAAAACTTTTTTCAAAAGAATTACAAATGAAAAAAACTTGGACACTTTTAAAAAGTCTCTTAACGAAGCTATGTCTGATCCTAGAGGAATAATTAGTTACATCAGAATCACCTAGGGCAGAACCTATGCAAACATATTATTTCCTGCTTGAAAAAATCTTGTTATGAGCAGATCATAAGGTAGAGTATCACGGGCTTATTAATAGTGTCATAACCGTTACATGATGTTCGAGTGATTTCTGCCGATTATTTCATGGATGAAACACTTTCTAAACCCACAGAAAAATTTAGAAAGCATATTTCAAAAAATAAATTGTATATAAGGAGTTAAAAACTTTAAGAAAAACTGGTAAGAAACTGACAGGCTGATAGTTAGACATATTAGTAGAACTACCTTTCTTATGTACTAGGGTAATTTAAATAAGTAAATTAATTTGGAAAGTACAAATTAATAGACAAATGAAGCATTTTGCTGGACAGCATTGCAACTCTGGCATTTCCCTGTAAAAAAAAATTGTAAAATAGTTAAAGGAATACTGCTACCAGTTTATGAGAACTAATATCACTAAATTAAAACACGTTAACTAGCTTGTGTTTATTTTTAATGGTTAAGACATTGGGTTGAGATGCAAATTTCTCTAAAGAAGGATTGCATCTTTTGCTGACAGCAAAAATATGCATTCCATTTAGGAATAATTTGGCTCTTTGTTATAGTATTAAAATACAAATCAAAATTATTCGTTAACTTATTACCTTTTTAATCATTTTCAACTATGATAATCCTTTCAGTACAAATATCTGTTTTGCTTGAAAAGATAAATTAAAATCATTTCAAAATTCCAAAATGCTTTTGGAATTTTTTTGGAACTTTAGATTATCAAATGCAAAAAATGACTTTTTAGCCTTGTTATTTACATTTTTAACTAAATTACTTTGAGTTTTATAATTTGCAAATCAGTGTTTTTACCTGATTTTAGAGCTAAGTTTTTTACGTGCATCTCATACACTTTCTTTCGAAAATTGGTTTCCTGTTGTAAAAAATAAAATATAGCCCTCTACAGTCAGCAATACAAATAATCAAGCATAATTTTCTTATCTACTTCTTAATATTCCTCTACAATCATATTAATCTCTACTTCCGAAATTTCGAGCCTCCTATTTCCTGTCATTCTATTAATTCATATATTTCTATAATTATATATTAATTATTATATATTTCAAATTATTTCTTAGTTTTTTTTTGTTATTCTTTTAATATATTATAGTAGAAACTGTAATGACAACAAATTGTCTTCTTTTGATCTTTTTCATAAAAATTAGATAGATTTAGATAGCAGTCCTTACCTTTTCTGAAAGGCAACTTTAAATTTAAAGGGGAGATTAAAGTTTTAGAAGGAGCAGACATTATTAAAATTTAGTAGTGGGAAAAAAGCTAATTTTATGATTATTGGCCTCTCTTAAGAGAAAACCTTAAAGATTTTAATAATTAACCTTCAACAAAATTTTCCTCATATTAAACGACAAGTATCACATAGAGAACCAATGAGCATATAATCAATTATCATAATTAATAATATTAACACAGTTCAACAAAAAATTCTGAAAATCTTTTTGAACTGAAATAAGTAAACATGAATTATTGAGTGCATAATAATTATTAATAAACTCAGGTAATTTTTATAAGCAAATACAAATTAAATGCATCATTTAAATAAGGTTTACTTACCTAAAACTTCTTTTTCTTCATATTTTATCAAACACATCTCTTTGATAGATTCATCAAGTGTTTCTGGAAAATCACCTGGAAGCCACTCACGACCTTTTTCAATAACACATACTGTCTGTCCTGTTCGAGCAGCCCTGCTTGCTGCTACAGCTCCTCCATAACCAGAGCCTATTATAATTACATCATAACGTGGCTTCAACTGATTACTAGACTTACCAACAGGTGAATACTAAAAAAGTCATGACAAAATTAACAATAAAGAAAACATTAGTAAACCCTAGTTTTCATTATTTTTTAGCTGATGAAGACCAGCCAATGATTTTTAGCTTGAAAAATATGTGAACAAGAGCAACTATTTTAGGTACCTATAAGCTTTCAAAGCTATTAAAGCAACCCCACAGTATAGACAGGGACTGGGTAATTGGACCTAATAACTTGTCAAATTTTGAATACAACAAATACTTAGTGACAAACGGATCACTGCAAATTACTTTAACAATAAAAATATAGCATTGCTTAATCTATCATTTAAAATCTTTTTCTGGGACAATTACCACTTTTTCTCCTAGGGGGACAGGAACAAAAAAAAATTTAAACTTTTGACATACCACAAGAAATATTATTTTTTAATCTCATACAAAAATTGTACAGAAGTGCAAAGTAACTTATTGCAAAATATATGTATTCTAAAAGGTTACCTAGAGTTTGAAAATAACTTCTTGGAAAAAAATTCTAACAGGTTATATTTAAAATTTTTAAACAAAAACCTTAAATCAAAAACAATATTTTTTTACTGATATTTTAGATTAAATATCCTTCAAACTCTGCTGCAGAATATAACTACAACTCATATTTGGGTCATTTCATCTCAAATAAACACAGATAAATAAAGTTTGACACCACACCATCTCATATTTTGCTGATTTTTTGTTCTAAATGATCAATTGATCTGAAAATTGGTATCTGATTATTACTGAGGGTGCAGAATCCAAAAACGATGGTTAAAACATGTCTAAAGCATGTCTTAACGATGTTTTTTTTTAAATTAAAAACAATATACCACTTTTTTAAATTTTTTTACCACCGCAAGGGAATATAAAATATCTCAGAGTGCAAATATAAAACTGCTCTGAAACTTTTTGTGGTTGTTGTATATAAAATAAACTTTGATTTCTGAAAGAATTGGAGGTATGTTTTTTTTAAAAAAAAAATTTATCAAAGCGTAAAATTAAGAACAATTATTAACTTAGTTAGAGTAAAACGATTACACAAAAACAAACAAAATAATGATTAAGACAAATTTTTAATGTCTAATAAGCCAAAAAAACTGAAAGTTTATATAAGAAATGATATCCTATTACAATATAATACAAAAAATGTCTGAACATGAGGGTTTATCAGTTTTCTGGATCAAATTTTGCCCATATTTCTTGGATTTTTGCTTGGTCTGTTTCACATATGTTGTAATGCCTTCACAGTTTTCGGTGTCTTAACTTTTGCCTTAACTTTTGACTTGTTGAAGGGACCCAGCATATATCTTCTTGAGATGGCCAATGGTATGACCTTGTAGGAAAGCTGGGATGCATAAACCATACCTGTAAATCTTTATTACTCACATCAACCTCCTCGACTATACTAATCCAAGGTTTGCTGACTTACATTGTGCACACAAATTCAGCAAACCCAAAAACCCATAAAATATATTTGCAGATATTTTATATTTCCTTGCGGGAGTAAGAACTTTTTTAACAAGAGATATATTACTAATTTAAAAATAAAACATTGTGAAGACATGCTTTAGACATGTTTTAACCATCAATTTTGGATTCTACACCCTCAAAAATAGTCTAGTACCAATTTTCAGATCAATTGGCCAATTGGAACAGATATAATAGCTGTAATAAACCCATTTGAACATTTAAGACAGGAAAAATCTAAAGGATTGATTTGATAATACTCAGAATCTTTCATCTACTGGAAACACACAAAAAAAAAATTGGAAAATATTATAACAAATTAGGCATACAGAAATGTACACCTAGAAAAATATAGTGCCTGTGACTACCCATCCAAATATATTTTCAGAAATGTTATTTTGTTTTAAAAATGGATCATATTTGAACCCAATACCACCAAAAAACTTTCTGACAGGTCGTTGTCACATAGATCAACAGATACCCTCATAAGTTCTCAAATTTGATTGTGCGGAATCAAAAAAACAATGAGCGGATTTAGATAACATTAAAAATTTGTTGTTTTTAACCCAAAAATGTCTGGATTTGGGGAATCAAGCTCAATACCAAAAAACAAGATAATTATTTAAAATTGTTACAAAAATTTTCAGAAAAATAAACTAGCATGAGTGAATTGATAGGACCCTGTTGGCTTCACTGGAAGTTAGATAATGAAATACCTACTTTGTATTGCATATATGGCTTGTTACTACCACAACAGTTCCCCATGTTTGCAAATGATCTTTGAATTTCACATGTTAGTTAGTTAGTTTCTAAACGCATACGATAACATAAAGATGGATATCAACAATCCAACAGCATTATCTTTTTAGATTCCAAATTTCATAACTATTGAACGATAAAATTTTGCCGCAAAAAAAAGCTTTAAATTTTAAATAATTTTTAACATTATTAATATACATTATTTAAAAAATTTTGAAATAATTTTAATATACACAAATTTTTACACAATGTTTTACCAATTCGTATTCGCACAATTTCTATTTGCATAATTCTGCATTCACGTAATTCTGCATTTTAATACGACAATAATAAGACTTAAGATAATGAAAAACTTATAACTTAAAAGTTACTTTCATTGTTTAATCAAAACAGTGGAAATTAAAGAACTGTAAATCTTTCATAAAATTCTTTATTGCAAAATCGCAGTAAAAATACAATATTAAAACTACAGTAAAAAATAACATATCGTAATTATAACTTTATGTAACCATATACATTCATCATATCCAGGTATATTTCAATACGGCTAGTCAAATAACATTTTTCCAAAGATTATATAGATTTTAACAGCTGAATGGCAAAAAAAAAATGTAATGTTTCAAAATTGGGTGTTTGAGGATAGTATGTCAATATAACACATTGATATGAAAAAAAATATTTTCGACAAACAGTCCAACAGTAGAAAAATTATGCAAAAAATATAAAATAAAACATGAAGTTCTAAATATTTTCAGACATAGCTCATGTCTACACTGCTTTTTTCATTTAGCTCTGGAAGCTGGCAATTTTGCTTCAATTGCAAATTAACATTCTCTATGAAAACTGGATTTAACTCTCTAAAGTTAAGTCTCACATATACCTACGTAAAACTTTGTAAATTTCTGCGCATGTCCGATCAACAGACGGTTTGTAAACAACTTTTTTGGAAATCCACCAATGAGATATCCTGGTCAAAGTCAGATAAAACCAGTTAATGCAGTTGACATAATTCTTAATTGATTAAAAAATGATCAGAACATCAGAACTGAAATTGAATATAACAGTCCCTCATACAAACCAATGATGGTGCTGAGGAAAATATTGAAACCCTAGATGATTCCTTCCCAGTACATGAGCCTAAGCCAAAACAAGGTCATTCTGCGAACTAGAAAGCAAAAAAAGCAAGACCTAATGTTGAATCTGTTGCAGACATTTGGACTGATATTGTTTGTTATGACATAATCGTATATTTTTGAACAATTTTTATGAACAATGTTATTGATCACAAATTTTGTTTTTATTCATAAACCATGGCTTATTATATATTGTTTTGAAGCTATAGGGTCACTTTCTCCTTCACCCCTTCAAATTTTGTTGAAACTTTGTATATAGTTTGTATACATTATATAATATGTATATATTATGAAAAGGAAGTCCTGACAATTTCACTTTGATATCTTATCTATTGCTCAAGGTATTGTCTTTCAAAGTCTTCTTATGTTCTGAGAAAATTGAAATTAGGGGGAATACATTTAAAAAAAATGCATTTTTTGATCAGCATTATCCTATTTTCTGTTGCAGTAACAAATTCCAAAATTTTTAGATAGCTTAAGTAGCCCTCAGGCTATCAGAAAAAAATGAAGAACAGTTTTTCAAAAAAATGCTTTTCCCATAATTAAAATCCCAAATTTCAAAAATACGCTATATAAGTGAATAATTTTGCAAGTTCAAGGACCTGGTATTGTAATTGGGGGAGTATAAATGTGTATTATTTTTTTATAACCAATTTTTTTTTTTTTTTTTTTTAAACAGTTCAGTGTCTTCTCCATAATATAACTTCCAGTACGCCATTAAAATTGCTTCAAGCCCTTCCAACAACTAAGTCTGAATGGCCTAAATGAAGAGTTTGTGCAAGTTTCACCAGTTAGCTTAAATACAAATGTTGATTTTTTTCGTCTAATTGAACTACAATGTTTCCGTAAATAAAGGCTTTGTCAGTATGACAAGAAAAATTATTTTAAAAGATTGAATCATAGTAATTATTGGAATGTTTAATTCTTATATATATTTTTACATTGATATGTTTAAAATTATTAGTACATGCCCTAACAATGCAATTTTTAAAATATTTATTAAATATTTATTAATTATTAAAACATTTATTTTATAATTTTACCCATATGTAGAGTATAATTATTTGTTCTGCATGCAAAACAAATAATTATACTCTACATATGTGTAAAATTATAAAATAAATGTATGTAATAAATCTATTAATACAACTCTTTTATTATTAATTGTTCTTTATTTCTTTATACTTCCTTATTTCTGTAAACAACACTAAGGCAATATTTAGCACTGAACTATTGTGGTTTTGTGGTGACACCATCTAAAATTTAACAAATTATAGGAACAAAATATGAGTCAAAAGAATCCATTTATCGTCCTCTAACTTCAAAAATTAACTCTAATTTCAAAACAAAATAAAGCGCGATTTCTATAAAAATTTTAAAAACGCTATTTTCAAAATATTATCATATTTGGGTTCAGATCAAAAAAATAAGTCTTAAAAATGTAGCCATATGAAAACAAAAAAAACCCTAACTTCATTAAAAATTTGAAAAATCTACCAACAAAATCAAAAAAAACCAATAAACGCTTATTGGAAAACAGCATTATGGGAGAACAAATAAACTATATAACATAATTTTGTGAATTTATAGGACTCTTGTTTTGCCGATTTCCAAAAAAGCATAAACTTTATTTTTGGAATAAATTTGACCTATTCTATGTCTATGTTGTCGGCCTCACAAAGTTTTTCACACCAGCTAAAATTTAAAATTTTTTAGCATCAAGGATAATTTTAACAAAAGTGGGAAAAAAACTTGTCCAGAAAAATAAAAAATGGTCACTCTAAGACCAAATAATAGGACAATTATGAACATGGCCTTGTATCAAGTTTTGTGAATCATGATTAAAAACTTAGAAAATCTCTTTAACAAATAAATATTAATACCATTACAGTTATTTTATAAACAAAATTCCATCATTTTAGTTACCACTCAGAAACCACAAACTTGGCTTAAAATCATACAAATAATCACAAACTAGCAAAAAAAAATATATACTTCATATCAAATTACAAAACTATACATATTATTTCAAATTTATTTAAGCTACTGAACAAGAGAATAATGTAAGTTTTTATTACAATAAAATTGTTTATCATTTAATCTCTTTAACAGAAAGTTAAATAACAAATCCTTATTGTTTACCTTTGACATCTAACATTTATATGTTTAATAAACATATACCACTATTACAACCAAAGATTACTTTTAACAGACCACATGGTAGTCATCATAATTATAACATAGTTTATTAATTGAAACCAGTTGAATAAATTTAAGCTCTATAATTCACTAAATAAAGAAAAGGTCTAATAACTTTATAATCTAAAATCTTTTCTCTCATAAATACCCATGCAAATTGCTAATTGCTAATAGGCGGCTATTCAAATATCTCACATCTCAAGGCATTCCAGTTTTCAACCACTATTCCAAATTTCACCACTCTGTAACTGCCATGCATGCCACCTTATTTATGTCATTAAAAATTTCACCTGTCACCCATCCACCATTCAGTATATTTCATATTTTTATCATATTAAAACATTTTACTGAAATATCACTGCCACACAGCTAAACACATCCTAGTTACCTAAAACTAAGGGTCATGTATACATGTATAAATTGATTATTTACAATCATACATGTAACATGATACAATCGTACATACATCACATAAAATTTTCAACTTATAATAATTTTAAATCATAGAGAAAAGGAGTAAAAGCAGCAAAAGAAGTAAAAGCAACAAATGATGTATATAAACAAATGGCAGAGATAAACACACAACACTGAATCCTTGTTCTTCGCGTTCCCCTTTAGGCCCAATTGGCCCTGTTTGTTTATAGCCTATCGCCGATGGCATCGGGCATAATATCATGTCAAAACATGTTTACCATTTCTTATAGCTCTGCTGCGTTTTACTTAGGTTGACCTAGTCCCTAACCGTACATAAACACATAATCCACACATAAAAAAAAAATGGTTTTAAAACAATCATTAACATTCTTAGACCTTAGCAAAGAGCAATCAATAACAATTTATATGTATATACCTTATTTAATGTAAAAAAAGATAATATTAAAAACTGTTTTAAAAAAACACTTTAAAACGCCATCGAACGAAAGTGTTGAAATAAATCAGGGAATTGCCTATTCTATATATTTTATAATGCTCTTTGTGTTTGTTTAATTTAACCAATTAATCTAATTATTTTTACAAATACAATTATGTGCGGTTAGATAGAACATAAGAACATAAGAGAACATAACTTCTCTTATGTGCTTCTAGAAGTTCTAAATTTTACAAATTACTCTTATGTGAGGTTATAACGTCTTTAAGTTCTACCATTACCCTTATATGCGACTATAACGACTATAAGTCCTATAAAATACTCCTATATGCGGCTAGAACGACTTTAAACTTCGATAAATAAACTTGAGTGCGGCTAGATCGACTTTAATTTCTACAGCAATTCTTATGCGCGGTGAAAAATTTTAAGTTATACAAACACTCTTATGTGCAGCTGATCGACGCTTTTTTTAGCTGATAGACGTTTTACAAAAGACACTTACGTACTAATTAAGAACTTCTAGACGTAATATCCTTCAGATTAAATTGAGTCTTGGCCGTTTTTGTTTTTGTTTTTTTTGTTGGTAGAAGAGAGTCTTTTCCATAACTTATAGAGACTTCTATTTCTCCATAGGCTCTATCATGAAATTTGTGGTAGCATGTGTTAGTCCTACTCACTTGACAAAATAACGGGCAGATATGATTTTAATAGCAGCTCCAGCAACCGTTTTGGTGGCAGTCAACATAAACTCTGGCTTTGGGGGATTTAAGGACAGGAACAGGTCCATTTACACTCACCAGCACATAATCCGCACATTAGCCGCACATAAAAAAATGTATTTAATTAAAAAAAAACCAACTGTTATCTATAAATAAAGCTAGAATTAAAAATATATTTTTCAAACTTATAAGGGAATCACCTTCTGTTTCCTTTGATAAAAAATCACGTTACTAAAAGAGCATTGGAAAATAATTTCTTGCATAGATGGTTATAGATGATTATTTTAAATTGTAAAAACAAGATTTCACTTTTCTCGTATTATCAAAATGACCAAGTTCAACAAAATACTCTTATATGCGGCTAGAACTGCTTGCTATAAATCCTACAAAATACTCTTATGTGCGGCTAGAACTGCTATAAATTCTACAAAATACTCTTATGTGCGGCTAGAACTGCTATAAATCCTACAAAATATTCTGATATGCAGCTAGATCAACTTTGGGTTTTACAAAATACACTTTTGTGCGGCTAGATTGACATTAAGTTCGGCAACAACTTTTATATGATGCTAGATATTCTGATTTCTATATAAATACCCTGTGCGGCTAGTACTTTAAGTTCTCCAGTAACGCTTGTGTGCGCCTAGAAATTCTGTAATTGCACTTATGTGATCGACTTTAAGATCTACAAAATACATTTATGTGCGTTTAGAGCGACTTTAAGTTCTAAAAATACTCTTATGTGCATCTCGATCGAGTTTGGGTTTTACGAAACACATCTATGTGCCGTTAGATCAACATTAAGTTCTACAAAATACTTTTTCGAGTCCATCAAGAACAACCAGACCATCACTTATGACAGGATTTCATCTAGTCCTTTAATCGGCGTCTGGCTGAGCGCCTTTTCAGGGCGCAAGGACAGCATCAACTACACAGTGACCACGAAAAACGTGAAAGGGTAGCACTTCTTCCCACTTTAGTGGAAAATATATGCCTTCTACTACACTGCATTCTCAACTCATGGGCTCATAAAGGCTACAACTGCTACCTATAGCTCACCAGAATTGACATCAGTTGTCTGGAAAATCTTCGCTCTAATGTCGGGGATTACACAATAAGCGTGTGATTTTTACATTCCATTTATATTACCTTCACTGTCGCAAAGCGGTCAATACTAATGATCTGCCCGTGACATTTGGTGTATCAACAGTTTGGTACCGCACTTTACACACTTTTCGTTTGAAGCTTCGATAATTTCCAGGAAGTGAGTGGTAAAGAGTCAGTTTTTCTTTCGCTTTTGTGTATTGTTTACGCCTTTTCCGCCTTTGTTTGATCACATAACGCTTCAACCTTGCCTTGATCAAAGTGATGTCTGTGGTCAGTTGCAAAGACGAAGGAACAACAAGACGCTGGATGTCGATGGGATGTAAGAACTTCACAATCTGACCAAGAAATCTCACACACGAGACTGTCGTGTAGAAAACATTGCTTATCCAACGGCTGAGACTATGATCTACCACCATCAACCGGCACGGAAGCACGTTTCTTTTTCCCTGGAAATGATGCATGGTCCTCCAACCTGCATATTTCTACTCGAGTGGCAGCCCTCTCTCATCCATCTGTAAAGTCACTTGGACTTTCGTTACTTTTTATGCATTAACTGTATTGTGACTTCCAGATATGAGACTGACATAACTTCCTGTAACGGTGGGCGATGCTGTCATCCGGCTCAAATCTTATCTTTGCCGGTAAATCAGGGTGATATACCGGCAAATATACGCTAGCCTTAACCTTATCACCTAGGACGTTCGTGGAACACCATAGCCATATATCATCCGGTGTTATCCATGGGAAATTCTCACAGAAGAGATTGAGATGAACGCAGTCTAGCTGGCACCACATCAACACTTTCACAACGTGTAGCGCCGACGTTGGCACTTTTTGGCAGAGGCTGCTGGCGAAACAAACTGACCATGGCTTTCTGCAACTTTCGTAGAGGCATCGATAAACAGTGTCGAACTGACGGATGTTTGACTCGACCCTCCCTCTCAGCATTTCGAGAGGGCCTTTTTTATCATTTTTGGGGATAATAACCATATAAATAATAACACTTGAAAAGTTTAGCGGGGCAGGTGGTTGAGTATGATTTTGAGAATCTTGGTGGGAGCCTTACAGCATTCATAAAACAATATAACTTCAGCAAGTTTGTCGAGTTGACAACATACGAAAATAAGGTCCCACTCTTCTATCGGTTTCGTTGGGTTGATGCAGAAATAACGATGCATGGTTTGAGTTTGATGAGATTCCAAGCCAAAACGGTGGTTATCTCGGTGCTTGTACCCATTAAATTTTTTACGACTCATTCCGACTTACCGCTTCCAACCTGATAATTCAAATACATGCGCGTCTCAGTAGCCGTATCGAGATCAGAGGGAAGCAATTCAAGCTGCCTAGCAGGTTCGATTGTCTAGATTTCAGCCTCAGGGCGCCACTCGCATGTTTGTGTCGTCATTTTCCATACTTTGGGTAGAGTCCTCAACAAATTGATTTTTCATTTCGATGCGAAGGGACTTAGGGTAGATGGTATCTGTGCAAAATCGTAGGACTTCTTCTTGATGGAAACATCTTAGCACTCTTCGGAGCGCAACATTGGTGCATGCGAGGTCGAATACTCGTATATGAAATAACTAAGCCCTTGTTTTGCTGTCCTTATACTAGATTTAGTGGATGTTTTGGGCTTTCTTGAAGTTCAATAACCAATCTGTCCTTCCCAGAGAATTGTATAGGTGAAGAACTTCATTATAGATGCAGATAATAATGCTAGAATCTTCACCGTGACTAGGGAATTTTCCAACGAACCAGACGGACAAGTCTCTCTCGGAGAAATTGATTGTTGGTTTGGTGCGAATGCGATAAACGACCTTGCGGGTAGTGACTTTTTTCATATCCCCAGATTCGAGCAAATTTTTGAGTTCTGCAGTTGCGATCCATCTCTGGCTTTTATACAGATGTTCCCCACCCGACTAACGGTATTCAGAAGTGTGTTTGAGTTGTACACCCAAGCGGAGAGCTGTACTACACCTTTACAGCCTCCCGGTTGGACCGATCAAGGATATTTTTTATAAATGCAGTAGGCTGGAGAGGCGTCAGTAAACTAATCTTAATATCTACTGAAACAAGCTCATTAAGGATGTTTTAAACAACATTTGAGAAGGCCATTTTCTCAGCAAGTATTTGAGCGTCGTGTTCATTCAACTTTTGCCCCTCATTCATGATGGGAACATATATTCTGATATACCCTAATCAGACAAACGTCTAAATAGATGTTTAGACCAATTGACACAAAGCAAAGTTTCTTCGCGCAAGATTTTCTGTATCTGTCAGTTTTTGAGCAAAGCGTTTTGCACCGCAAGGCTTAAAAAGTAATGTCGCGGATTTAATACCTGCACGGAATAGGTGGCGTTCTACCAAGACGTGGCTGCTGGCGACCTCTGTCACAATATATGTCGACACTATTTTTGTGACATAATTGTAAGGTATTCTCATATTCAAAACCACGGGCGTCTATTTTTTGCCTTCATCGTTTGGTACAACAGGGCGTGACACATATCTAATTGGAAACAACCAAGGTCTCGGAGCTGAGGAAAATGGGGGGTGTAGATTTACAATTTATTTTCTGCTGATTCCACAGAAAATTCGTGTCGATTCTTGAGGCGAAATTCGTGCCTAAATTTGTGCATGCTTTTTCATATTTTGTCTAGCCTTCCCAGTTTTTTATTAATAATACTTGAACAGTAGAGAATAATTCATTCGAGAAATAATTCTTTCGCCTCCCCATTTCTTTATTAATAATATTTGAACAGGAGAGAATAATTCAATCGAGATAAATAAGGTATGCTATCTTTGTTGTTAGCTACCAAGTCAAAACCAATGCAAAATTAATTTCAATACTATCGAGATATAAAACATTTTTTGGTGATGGAGGTATTAGTTCTTATAGTACGGCTGTAAACGCGAGGCCATATGTGGATGATGCTGCAATAAAAAGGGAGAATGTATTGGACACGATCCAAAAGAGTTTCAACCAGGTTGAGAAGTTTAAAAAAAAATAAAGAAGTACTGAGTGATGGGAAAAAGCTAGGAGAGCTGAGCGTTTAACGGAGAAAATAATCAACACCTTACAAAATTTCTACGGTATGGCAATACGACATGAAAAATTTTAACGGCCTTTACAGTGTTTCACAGCCGTTTATTTTGATTACTCGGAAAGCAGAAATCCAGAAACCAGTCGCCAATCTTGTTTGCGAACAAAAATTCATGTTGCAAAACCGGGCAGATAAGGTAATAGGAAAGTTCATATATAACCAAAACTTCCCCATTCCTGCTGTTGTATGAGAAGCTATCAAACTGATATTTAAAGACCTTGGGTCAGATAATCTTCTTGAGAAGTGTTTACAGAAGTGTTTAATAACACCCAGAACCCGAATGAGTTGCTAAGTGGGTAGAACAGTGATAAAATTTTAGAAAATCGGTTTTTTAAAAATTATTGTTTTAGCTTATTTAATTATTGTAGAATCCGTTTCTGAGGTTAAAAATCCCCTAAAACAAATTTAAGTGTTAGCTTTTAAAATTTTGTCTAAAACTGATTTTTCAACTTTTACCGTAGCAATGGGTTATTTGTATAGTTGCTAAGGTGTATGTGTCCAAAATGTCATCCTAAATAACCTAGTTTATTGCCAGAATGTAAATGCGAGAAATAAAGATTGCAGCCATATACGACTTCTTGTTAATATATGTCATTTCAAGCAATGACTTATGTTTTAAATCATGAGATTAAAAGCAGCAGCATGATTGAAAAATTCTCACTATTTTTATGGCTAGATACATTAGTCTTTTTTTGTTCCTCTTTTTTTTTTTTCTTTTTTTTTTTTTATTAAAATAAAATGGAGGATCGAGGAGAAAGCATACTTCCAGTAGAATGTATTCAGGCAAAAGAAAAAGATAAAAAAGCAATAGATACACAAAAATTAACTATTTCTTGGAAAATGCCCGCCACCATTTTAACTTTACATCATTTTAAGCGACTTTTATCTAAAGCTAAGCTTGCAGTTATGTAAAAAGTCACCAAACTTTACCCTTCTATATGAGGGATTTTGAAAAATATCAGATAAAAAAATGCGAATTAATTTGTCTGTCTATTTCTGAAAATGTTAAAAGTTGTTTGTATTTTAGCATTTATTTTAGCAAAAATAATAATGAGCATCACAAAAAAGATTAGAGCTACTTTAAGAAGAAATTCTGGTCATTCAAAGGCATTTACCAGGCGAAAGTTTAAAGGTAACCAGCATTAAAAAAAAACAAGTCAATCACCACTTCACCACCTCCTGAAAATAAGACGCCCTCTAGCAAACCTCTTTCTTCTTTAGAAAATAAAATGAAATTGTCGTATGTATCATCACCAAGTAACACATCATTACCTGAAAATAACTGATAGTGCTCAACAACAAAATCAAGGCGACTTTGCGGTAGACCTCCATACGAAATAAATGTACGCTCTCTGTTGTTGCGAAGAGAGAAACTGGAAAAGGTTGCATTGGTTTAGAAAAGCTATACTTGAACCTGCCACCACCACATGAATAACACAGTATTCAATGAATTGCAGAAAACTGTTTTCGATTCAAACGTTTATGTTGCATATTATTCCATGAACAATGTCGCAGATGATTTGATAAAAATGAAATTTCCAACGTAACTGTTTCTTGTGATGGATCATGGCAGCGAAAATGTGTCGTTAAATGGCGTTGTAACAACTATAGAATGTGACAAAGGATATAGATTACCGTGTTAGATTACCGTGCTCGATCAAAAGCCTTGTCAAATTTGGGAATCAAAAAAAGGTTCAGATGCTTATGAAGAGTATATTTCTTCTCATTAGTGCAGCATAAATCACATAATTTCAGATGGTTCAACAAAGCCTGCTGGTTTAGTTTATTGTTTCATAGCATTCGAAAGTGATCATAACCTTCAATATACGAAGTACATACGGGACGGTGACTCAAAGTTCCATAGTGATATTGTAGCTAGAGACCCTTAAAATGGAGTAGTTGTTGAAAAACTAGAATGAGTTAGACATATTCAGAAGCGAGTTGGTGGAAGATTACGTAAATTAAAAGCAACTAACAAAGGTCGACATTCAGATGGAAAACTTTTAGGAGTTAGGAGACACGTCTGACTGAGAAGGCGATTAATAAACTTCAAAATTATTTTCGCATCGCTGCTCGACAATCAACAGGGTCGAATTTTTATGACTTAAAAGAATTCTATCGGAGCAGTAATTTTCCATTGTTCAGAAGCAAAAGATGCTGAAACAATTCACCAAACGTGCGCATATTTTATATATTCATTTTAAGCTTATTTCTTAAAACATCAATCTGAAAAAGTACAAGTTTTTTAATGGCACTAAGTTTCAATTTTACTTACCTATATTAAAATAACGGTTTTTTAAAATATCGAATTAACACAAACCCTATCAAATCTGAATATTGATTGATGTAATTTTTGTTTTGGTTTGCTGCTGTATTTGTCTCGCATATTGTCTGTTGCCACAACTCTTTGTCAACGAAAAAAGTTAGCTGGTTAAAAGAGCATTAAGAGTTGAAAAAAAAAGGTATGGAAGAGCGATAGTAAGCTTATCCTCTTTGGCTACTCAATTGCTAAAGGTGTGAGCCGTTAAAGCAAAGTTAGTGATTCGTTTCAGGATGTTTTTAATGCTGATGCTAGAAGAGACAAGGTGGAGAACGTTTTTTGGCGTTTGAAGAACATTTGATTCAATAACAAGTTTCGATCTATTGTTATTCACTGTGGCACAAATTATTTGAGCGAAGATTCACCTTTGTGATGGTTTGTTGGAGATTTGTATGTATGTTTAAAGAAACTACCCTTCCATAAATTTAATTGCTTCTGTTATTCTTTCTAATGTTGGTCATTTTTTCGCTGTTCGAGTGGATTAGACGAATGTAAATATCCGTGATATGTGTTCTAAAATCAACATCACATTCATCGATCACTAGAATTGGTTTGATAAGGCTGGCAACATTTGGTAAGAATTGTTTTGAATCGATTGCCTACATCTCAACGAACAGGGTAGCCTTAAATTGGTAATTGGAATTTAAGCGTGCGCTTTATCTCGGAAGTGTTGGGGAGAAGAAAAGTGGTTTTTTTAAAAGAAACAATATCATTTTATGGTTTTGAACTTCCTGCTGGATATTCCTCCAAAATTTTTTTGTGGAGATTTTTTGGGTGAGAGTGGGCTTTCTCGCATTGGTGGGAAGTGGTATCGAGCCAGTTGGACGCATTTTTGGCGGGACTTTTAAAAGCACTATTGGCTGAGATCCTTTTGAGATTTTTCATTTCTTCAACAAATTAATTTTCACCATTATAGATTTTTTTATACTTTACTAAACTACAATTTTATTTTTAATTTTTTTTTAACTTTTTATTTATATATTCTTGTTTTTATTTTGTTAATCACTGAAATTTATATTGATACTATTTAGGTCATTTTTGTTATTCATATCTAATTGTTCTGAATTGTTTTACACTCAGAAATTCTCAATCTGCTCATCAAGAATGTGTTAACTTCAAGAATGTGTCAATGAGAATTGCACAAAATCTACGTATTTCAACCAAAATAATGCTACTTTAAACTCATCAACACATAAACCAGGTCACCTTTGTTATAATTTAACTACTGAAGAAATACATCATGTGGAAACATAACTTTGTTTTATTAATTCAAATCTTCATTGTTTCTTTGAAATTTTTGTTTAAACTTAGGATTTTGGAATCTCTTTTTGATAGTGACATCCTTAATTTATTATTGAACACAGCTGATTTTACCATCTCCTTTTTATTGTCTATTTAGTGACATTGACTCTAGACCGGTTTACTCTCTGCTTTTATTTAAGTGCTCTGATCATATGTGCCTGTTATAAACACATCTGAATAAATTTATTTACGAAACTCAAAAAAACGATAATAACTCGAAACATAAATATAAAAAATAAAAAATTTTACTTTAAAAATTTTATTGCTTTTATAAATTTGTATTTTTAGGTAGGTTTTATTTTTTTACCCTAGTATTTATATTTTTTATCATAGGAAATTTTATTTTTAGTTTAGTTCTGTTAAATAGCCAATAAGGTATGTTAAGTAAGCAAATTGGTACCTCTGCAACTTTCCTCGCTCACATAATTTTTTCACATTTCTAAAAAAAGTCCTTTAAAATAATTAGTGATTAAATTACATTTTCAAATTCTTTTGAAACTTGTTATGTTAACAATATCTGGTAACAATGAGTGTAATCCTAGGTTTACCCAATATAAAACCTTATTCAAGAGCATCAGCAATTATGGCTGCTCTTTAGACAAAAAAGTGTTACACATTATTCATTTTAAAGTAAACAGTATACTACCAAAAAACTAACATTTAAGAAGTTATTTAACATTAACATACTTTGATAGCTGCAGAGATGACAGGGAAATTGAACTCAGTGTATACCAAATTTTAAGCAAAAACAGGAATAGATCTAGCAGTGATGTTATTTGTTACATCAAGGACGATCTTAATTTTAATGATATTGCACCCACAAACGACATTGAACACATATTTTTTGTTATATTTCTCCCTCCTACCAAAGCTTTTACAGAGGGTATAGTTTACAGGCCACCTGACATCAACAATTTTTTTGAGCCTTTAACCCACACTTTACACCAAATTTATGACGATGGTGAAAATATATTTATTTTAGGAGACATAAATGTTAATCTTTTAGATAATTACAGCTCTCATTCAAAATGCACTTTTAAATAAGTAGAGTGAATTTTGTTCAACATTTAATCTTACACAAACAATTAGGGATCCTACATGAGTAACATCGACCACCTCGTCTTTATTTCATCACATTCTCTTAAATGCTTCTGAAAAGATTACAAAACAGGGATCACTTGAAATTTCTCTTTCTGATCATCAGCCAACTTTCTTTACCCGCAAAATCACTAGGTTTAGACCAAGTACTAAATAGTTTTAAAAACCCAGAAGCATGCGCAACTATAGTAAGGACTAATTAAATGAAAGATTAAGTCGAGAAAATTTTCCAAATTATGAAAATTATGATGTTTAACTCTCAAAAATTTAAACATACTATATATTGATGATATAGCTAGCATACATGAAAACAAATAAAATAAAAAACAATTCTGAAGGGTGGTTTGACAAATAGATTGCGGAAAAAATAGCTATTTAACAGTTTAAAAAAACAAAAACAGATGCAGACAAGGACCTATTTAGCAGAGCTAAAAATGATGCTCTTGGAGCTATTAATGAAAAAAAAAAAAAGATTTTTTTACAACTTATTGAAAGTTACAAGTTAGAAGTTACAAGTTAATATAAAAAAAAACCCTATCTTCACAATTCAATTTTTGTTTAAAACAAGTAATAAGTTTTTGACCATCTTCATATTGGTAATGATTTTAAAGAATTTTTTCCCGAACTTTCAGAGCTCCTTCCAAGAGCATCAAATGTTTATAATAGACAAACAACCATAAACTTTTATGGCCAAATGAACATCTCTAAGGAATTTGAATTCTCAAGGGTCACTGAGGATGTAGTTGGAAGTCACCAGGGTTTGATGAAATATCATCTATGTTCTTTAAGGACGCAGGTGCTTCTAGTTTGAGACCATTTACACAAATAATAAATCTTTCTATCAGGACTTACCATATTTCCAGATGGTTGCAAACTAGCTAAAATTGCATCTTTTTGAACCAAAAAAACTATAGGCCCATATCTTTGTTATTAATTGCATCCAAGATTTTTGAAAAAGTTATTCAAGGTCAAACTAGAGAATTCGTTAAAAAAGAGTGAGTACTTTATATATAAATTTCATTCTGGATTTCGAAAGGGTTTTTCGAAAGACACATGTTTCATATCTTTATGACAGAACTACAGAAGGCTTTGAAAAAGGATATCACACTGGAATGATCCTAGTAGATCTCCAAAAGGCCCTTGACACAATAGATCTCAACATTTTGCTTGAAAAACTGAAATCCATACATTTTTCGGAGAATGTAGTTTTCTAGTTCAAGTCTTATTTCTCAAACAGAAAGTATAGGGTGAAAGTTAATAAAAACTACCTGAATAAATATTGTTAGTGAAATCTGGTGTCTCACAGGGTCAATTTTAGGATCTCTGTTGTTTTTGCTGTATGTGAACGACATGACACAAGCACTAGACTGTGAATTACTTCACACAGATGACTCTTCCTTGATTTTCCAACAACGATGAAAAATAAAAATAAATTCTAAAGAGAAATTTTTCCAACTATTGTGAGTCGTTTGCCGATAAAAGACCAAGTGTGCAGTTTGTAGAAGAAAAAACCAAGTGTAACCTCTTTTCATCTAAAATAAAAGCTAGAGTTAATCAGGGTATTGCTACAAATGCATTTAAATTCTGCAGTAGACCTAACTTAAATTACATGCTTGAAATCTTTACAATTTATGAAAATAGAAGAATCCCTCTACGCAACAGCCATCTAAGACTAGATATACACTTGAGAAGAACTGCCATGAGAAAAATTGTCTGTCATCAAAAGGTATATGGAACAGGCTTTCTAATGAAATAAAATCGATTACAAACTATAACGTTTTTAAAAAATAAGATCAAGGAAACATATTTTACCTCTCTGGATATAGTTCGCAGTCCTGATAAATAAATATAGATTATCATTCTGTAAATTGTCACAGCTTTTCAGAGTGTTATGCAAGCATTTGACAGTGGAATATAATAATAATAAGTCAACGTATTTCCAACATATTTTTTTAAAAGTGGGTCCAATAATTAGCTTCAAGCTATTTATTTCAGAAGGTTCCCACGGGTTTGTTCTAGTGTACTTAGAGTACAGATATCGCTGACCTTATTAAGAAGATTTGGCGACTTTATGAAATCTCCAAAACTTATACAGCGAGAAACTAAAAATCGAATTGATATTGCAAAAAATGCTACAGCCCAAGAATGCGTGCCTGAATGTGATGGTCAGCGGTTAGTGTGTGAAAGACAACATTTTCGCTGAAACAAACACAATGCGCATGCTCATGTAACCCAGTATGTTTTATAAAAAACAAAAGCACACAGATATATTGCTGGTCGGTCCCACAAATTGTGGTAAATCTTTCTTGTAAACCCAATTGAAATAAAATTAAAATAAAATTGCTTGTTTTGATAAACTTCACGAACGCTTTATCAATAAAATATTGTATGTAAATATTTTTTTTTAAAGAAAAGCACAGGATGACATCAAAGAAAATTTAAATAAAAAACCAAATTAACTTTTCTAATATATTTAATATATTATTAGTAATAATAACATAATAATATAAATTATGTAGAGTGGATAAAAAGTATAAAATTTAACTAAAACAGTAAATACAAGCAAAATAAAATATTAAAAAAATTATTGGATAAAATTAACACAAAATTACGAATCAATTAAATATTAAGGTTATATAAAATATATCTAAACTTTCTGATAAAATAAAATAGTTAACTACCCGCTGTCTTCCTGCATTCTTTTTCAATAACGTACAAAATTCTAAAAACAAAATTGTTATCCAAATCTCGAGTTTTAATTTGCAAACACTTCAAATTCATTTACATGATTTACTGTTACTAACCATGATGTTCACAAATAAAATCTAAATTCCGACCTAAATTAGGAAATTTATATACTTTCTTATAGTTCCTTATCCTTAAAATTCTTTATCTTTCTGTAGAAGATTAATAAACGCATCCAAGTACAAAGTAGTTCAATTTCTTGGAAAGTATAATTCATGTGTAGGAGGAAACTTTGAATTTTTTTAATCATCTATGAGAAGACCTAAAGTTTTTCCCTGACTTATCCCTGGCCTCCCTTGACTTACCAAAAATATCCCTGAAATATTCAGGACTATTTTCCCCTGAATTTTTAAAAAAGGCACATTTCACAGGTTCTCTAGGCTAACTTTAAACCTTGCCAGTGTACAATTTCTGTGATTCCACCTGCAACTTTATAATCAGCGAAGTTAAATTATGGAAATGAGCTTGAAAAAAAAATAAAGAAAGAATTGATTGTCCAACAAGCCAGTAAACTTCTCAGTCCTTACATTATTAGCCATTCCGTTTTGTAAGATAACTTAAGAAAAAAATTTGCACTTCTTTTAATTTACAACCACCATCATAATGTTTCTTCAATGCATTTTTGGACAGAAAAACTTAGCATCCAAACACCCAATCTAAAAAGCTATTAAAAATTTACGAGA
The DNA here is from genome assembly GCA_035046665.1 of Euphysa ruthae. Taxonomy (NCBI): domain Eukaryota; kingdom Metazoa; phylum Cnidaria; class Hydrozoa; order Anthoathecata; family Corymorphidae; genus Euphysa; species Euphysa ruthae. The sequence continues at coordinate 22,280 of JAUZNK010008918.1, forward strand.
CAAATTAAAAATTGTAACATTTTGCTCCATAATTTAAAAATTTATTTCAATTTTTTTGCAGTATTTCGGTCAGGTTTGCAATTTTCAAGTACTTTTCAAAAATGAGAAGCTATTGAGAAATTTGCCTCATATATACGCTTACGTAGTAAAGCAAGTTCGTTTTTTGCGAAATAAATTAGTGGCATAGTAGAGTTATAATGATATAATTAGCAAATTTAACCAAAAAATTCCTTTAAGAGTACTTCAATAGAGAAGCAGACATATTTTTGAGAAGCATTGCTTTGATAAAAGCTCTTTTGACTCCCTCAAAATTAATTGCTAAGCAAACAATCGTTCCTTACCTTTGAGTTCCAATACCTTCATCACATAAATTAGCTAGTACATAAATGTGTCTCAATGCATGCTCGTACTGGAAAAAGAAATTAAAGAAAAAAAAATACCTTGCTTCTATTAATTTTTGCCTGAATTTAACGATTTATCTCGGGTGAAAGAAGTAAACATTGACCAGATCCTCGGAATTTAAAGGTGGCAAACAAAATATAACAATAAAAATTCTTTTTAATGACCATAATCAGGTTCAAAATTAATAAATTCTTTGAAGCGTGGTCAGATGGGTCAAAAGATGCATCTATAGCTCTCTAATGCTAAATCTTTGTATAAAAATTGTCATAGTTGAGCTCGGTATTAATAAACAAAATATTTTGAGCTGTAAGAAAATGGAACGAAAGAAAAGTTTTATGCTCATCTAACCTCATGTAAAACTAAAAAAAAAAAAAAAAAAAAAACATGGTTTCTAAGAAAAATTTAAAAACATCGTTTTCGCATTAAAGAGTTATCATATTTAAGCCTAGTACCGCAAAAAATTTTTTTTTCGAAAGGTGGCCAAATACTTCAAAAGGTATGATCTATATAATGCACATATATATTTGATAAACATATATGCCAATCTCCATTAAGCACAGTGGACTTTTTCAAGTTGCACGGTATAATATAATAAGCTATTCACAACACTATGTGATCAAACTTTTGAAAACTAGGCTGAAAATCATATCAAATTTTATTATTTATGGAGGACTAAAACTGAAAAGGTTGAAACAGTGCTGTCCCCTGCTAGAATTTAACTAATATTCTCTCACTTGTTAAGATTATCGCATACTTATATTCAATTTGTATATATATTTTTATATATTAACATTCAGGTAGTCTTAGTAGTCAGGTAGTTAAAGTCAATTATTCTTTCAAAGGAAGAAAGATACAAGTTCTTAACATTTTTTATTTCACGCTTGAAACATTGGAACGAAGAGAGGGAAAACAAATGATGCTATAAATATACTTACTTTGTTAAAGTCAAAGCAATGTTTTCTAAAATGAGTGACAGAATGCTGGTAGCAAATTTCCATAACAGGTTGAGCAGGTTTGTTTATGATCCCTGCTATTTTATGCTCTTCCACGAGATGACTTATAATATTTACCACAGTATGTCGTACTTTTTCACGGTTCTAAAATCGTCAAATAAAGTTAAACCAAATACAACATAAGTTAAGAAAAAATTTTTTAGCCCCAATACCAAGGTTTTTTCTTGGTACTGGGGCTAATTTAGGTAAGGTAAAAAATTATGACAAAAACTCATAAAAATTTGGAAATATTTAAGCTCAGTGCTATAAGAAAACACACTTTTTAATACACTTTTGTGTAATGTTTTTAAATCAATTAACGCCCAAGAAATTATACAGTTATAGTGTATTTAAAAACTATTTTTCACATCTTTACATATAGATTTCATATTCAAGAAATCTTTTAAAACATGGAAGATATACTTGAGAAGTGAAGATGTAAAATACAGCTTTTATGTACTTTAAAATTTTGATGCAACATGTAAAAGGAAACTATAAACAACCTAGAAAAAGTCAGACATGATAATAGAGTTTTATATTTAATTACTATAGTGGGCACTCACCTACGACTGTCTGTTTTCTTAAGAGAAACTTAAATAAACATCATAAAATCATGAAAATTTTATTATTGTTTAATAGGAATACATTACTCATAGACCTGCTCCAAATACGATGTTGCATAGATGAACTTTTATACTCCCGTAAGGTTGGATTACTCTGCAAAGTATACAAGCAAAACTTCTAAATAACGTTTTATCAATGACTTGGCTGCAATTAATGTTCTAG
>JAUZNK010008929.1:0-24456 GCA_035046665.1 Euphysa ruthae
TAAGACATGGATCTGCAAATCATGTACATGTCCAATATGCCGTTAATTAGTTCTTTGTGTGTTTTTGTTTTATTGTTTATTATTTTATAATTTACATATGAAAAAAAATTTGTTGGTCTATGTTAGTGTTTATTAATAGCTTTATAAGGTTTTCAAACATTTACAGTGAGTTTTAATGGAAAATCCAAATCTACTCGGTGGAAAGTATGGAAACCGAAGCCGACAAAAGCATTATTTGCGCTCTTTCGACACTAGGAAAAGAGGAAAGACTTGAAAGTTACTTCTGCTTGTTTATAGAAAACAAATGAAACTAATTTGCACGAACATAAAATTACTCCAGCTAACCCTGAAAATTCGAAATTTAAGTATATTTTAAAAATGAACGAAAACATAGCATCTAAAATAAAATCTACAAATATTAATTTTAAAGCTCATTGCTAGAAAGTTCTTACAGAATCAGAAATTGAAAAATCTACATCACTTTATGGCCATCTTCAATATAGATTTACAAATTTTATCGTTCTAAGCTTATACTTATTGGAAAGAAAATCGTATGTTAAACGCAGATCCTAAAAAGAAATATGCTATTTCAAACAGCGTTTATACATTTTCAAATATTAAAAGTAATCTTATTTCTACATCTTCAAATAATAATTCTTCGAATAATCTTTCCTCAAATGATGTCAATATATCTGATCACGAAAGTAATGTAATTTCTTCTCAATTGGTTGGTGAGGACATTCAACAACAGTGTGATGAATTTGTTCGTGAAATAAAAGTTGATTTAAAAAACCTATTTCCCAATGATCCTTTGAAAAATGATAACTGTATCCATACTAAAAAAAATACACAAGCTTGCTTAAATTAACGAACACATAAAATCACTGGAAGTTTTTTGCAAGCACTTTTAGGCATATTTGGTAAGCAGAAATTTGAAAAATATTGGCAGAAAGAAAGTGATATTTTAAAAAATAACTTTCGAAATTTTAAACGTGGTCACGGTTTTGAGAAAGAAGCTTTGTTCCAAGCCAGACTTTATCGGATTCAGTTTAATGTGGATATTTTACTTGAAGAAATAAAAAGTGGATCTGAAAATTCAAATTCCCTGCTTGCTTTATACAAACACAGTTACAGATGATTTGTACAAACTCACAGTTTTGTGTCTTGATTTCTTAAAAACATCAAAATATTTTCTTATTTAAAGAGTTATTAAGCGGTTGGTAGATGGCGTGTTGGACGATGTCCTTACTGCTGCATGGCCAAACAAAGAGTTTCGCAACATTTAATCGACTGGAAGATCATAATGTTGGGAAAATACCTACTTTTGAAAGTTTGAAAGCTTTGCGGACATTTGGTAACAAGCTACTTTGCAATATTCCAATTACTATTATTAGTTAATATTTTGTAGTAATTTTAGAATATTTATTTACCTTGGGAGGAAATTTTAGCATAATTTATTTTTGAAAATGAGGGTATCAAAAAATGCATATTTTGCGGAATTTATTTTTTCAGATCAAAAATTTCTGAGTAATTTTGCTGAATTTATTTTTGCGGACCGCCCATCATTGACAGATAAATTGGCATTGTTAAATAGTAATAAACTCTATATTTTTCAAAAAATTCGATTGCTCCTTCATTGGAACGATGATATCAAAGATTCGGTTCGGTGGTTTTGATTGTCCACTCTCCTTTCTTACGGATCGACTATTATTCTTGGCAAATTTTTCAATCCGCCCAAATAAATTCCGCAAAATTATCTTCTGCAAAGATCTCTTCCCGGAAAATTTTTTCTCTTAAAAAATTGACTGCTAAAGATTAAGGTCGAGTTTACATTTACCAACATATATATGGCATAAACAGGCCACTGAACGTGGCAATGGGTGGATGAAATCCGGTTTTCGCTGTGGCAGTCAATATGTTAAGTTATTATGTTTGCATTAATTCTTATATTTTGAAACTTACACATAGAAGCAACAAATAAGAGTCCTAAACTTTTAGACTAATAGGTTTCATAGTCAAGTTAACAATATAACGATTGCCATGTTGACGATAAAAGATTTCTTGTTGCTGCTATGTTGAAATTATTTGTTGAAGCTCTTTGTGCGTAAACCGATCAGAAATTTTTTTAGCACGACGATTTAAAAGAACACCTTTTAACGAGCAGTATTCTTGTATAGAAAAGCCTCTATCAGCCATAAACTCATGTTCAGGTTCAAACCAAGATAAAACGCTTTTCTATTATAGGACTGTGTGATGTAGATCCTGGATAGATGTCACTAGAAAGCAAACCACTTCCATGAGAAGGAAATTAAGGATTTTTTTTTAATAAAAAGCCATCATTATGTTTAAGGTTCAGTTCATTAAATAATATATCCAAAAATTCAACCCAACCAACAAAAATTCTATAGACAGTACTTTCAGAAACAGAAATAATGTGCCATGTGTAGTGTCGACAAATAGCCTAAAATTAAATAATTCTGTTTTTGAATCTAAAATTCTTTGACCTTTGCTTTTACAGCTAGGATAGTCAATAGCATGAAAATAAGGTTGTATAATTTAAAAAGCATATTGAACTATTCGATTGTTAAGGCACATAGATAGTTGAAAGATGAAGGATTTGTAATTAAACTCTCATAAGAATACTTAACAGATTGTTTAAGTGTTTCTGGATTGTTCTTTTGCGTACGATATGTTATATATTTTTTGATTCTTGGAAAAATTTTACTTTACTTTTAATTATATCGTGGAAATTTTTGATAACTTTATCAGCTTCTTCAAATTCTTTTGTTAAAGTAGTATTTTTTGACGCAGAGTAATTTATTTTTGGAAGTAATTCTCTTTTTGACGATTGTGGTTTATTTTTGTTGATAGAAAATTTATTGTTTCGAATAGTAGGACTTTTTCTTTGCGATATCAGAAGAATTATCGAGGTATTTACAAGCAGCATCAATTTTTTCAGGTTTTCTTTTTTTGATTTCTCTGGGTTTTTTTTAGTTTATAAACCTCTGTAAGGCTTTATCATATTTAGATTTATGTATGGAGATTTGTGAAGGTGGAACAATGCAAGGCAACTCTAAAAGTTTCTGTATTTTCTCAGAGCTCCAATGCTCACAGCAGATATGCCCAATTGTTATAAGATAACGAAATTGAGCAAAACTATTCAGCCATTATCGATCAATAATTCTAACAATACAGCTTAAATGACATTATAATGCAAAACAATGTTGAGATTCCACTTCAGTAATGTAAATTTTCTTTTTCTTTTTAGATATTTTTTTTTAGCTGTTTATTTGGATTTAAAAACAATGTTGTTTCAGCTTATTTTTATTCATTTTCCCCTCACGCTTGGGTTTCTAAATACCATACTTCAAAACCACTACCTATGAAATTCCGTAATTATAGGTTTTATATAATATATAAGCTCCATATCTTTGAAACATATTTTTATTTTTTGGAAAGCTATATGCAACATATTTTCCAAAATATATTTCTAACGAGTATTACATCGAATCTTTCTATTACGGTTTTAAATAAATTGGCTATAAAACGTGGTCTGCAAAATACTGGTTTGCATTTTAGACATCTGGAAGTTAAATGTAGGATCCAATTTCAGTTTTGAGTATTAAGACTTAAATCTAATTCTTACTTTGGGGAAATTTGAAGCTTTTTCCTTGCCATGTTAAGACAGTTTTAAGTTCTGGTCTTTTAAATCCCGGTCAGTATTTTACAAAAACTTAAAACTGCTGTTACTCGAGATAAGTAAGCATTTTCAAGGTATGTTCTTTTATAATTTTTTGGTCCAATTTATATTATTTATTCGTAAATAAATAATTATTGCATTTTGAAAAATTTATTTTATTGACTATAAAAGTGATGACGTCATCTGACATGACGAGGAGTTGGTACAGTTGTAGGAAGTTTGACTACCGAAAGAAAGCTTACGAGTTCGACTCTCGTCTCTGGCGGAAATCTACTTTCTATGCTATCTCTGAGTTTCTGAGCAAAACTCATCGTGTAATGCAACGCTAGTTCAATTTGGTCGGGTTGAGCGAATTTCGTAAACGCAAATGGGCGTTCTAAGTACCCCAAGAAGACCCACCACGTGGCTGCTTTTGGAAATATTGTCTCGGCAATTTGCTTCTTCCTCACGTTAAATATAACATTCTCATGACAATTAGCCAGCATCCGATGGTGATCTCGAATTAGATTTTAAAGCTAGCACAGGATGGTTCGTCGATTTCCTCATCACATAAAGTTTTCTTTACGTCAGATCTAGAAAATTAGATCGATAAATTGGTATCATTCATAATGACAGTAGGGAATTTAAAAATGAAACAATAGTATAGGCTATTCGACATTAATGCCATGGACGATACAACCGTTTTTCTGACATAGTGTCCAAAGCAATTGCTGATGATGAATAAATGCTGCCAGTATGAAAACGACTGGTTATAAAAAAACAGAGTCTCGGTGTCTAAGTGCAAAGGGTGATGGAACAAAATTGCCATCAATGATTTTTTTTAAAGGTGCAAAACAACCTTCGAGAAGGTTGTACAATAGATCTTAACAGCTTGGCAAACTTTGCTAAAAATGATCATCATAAAATCGAATAGTTTCCTTTATCGCTACTAAATGATAACTTATGCAATGATGAAACTTACCGCCACAGCAACCGTGTAGTACTAAACGCAAATTGTTGAAATCCCGATTTTATCGGAACCTGCCACTAATCCGTTTACTCGTGATTCTATCGATGAAAACAATGTTGCAGAAGTTACGCCGGTTCATGTTTTTGGACTCTGTCAGCGAAGAATAAGAGGAGTAGCTAGATTTACTAGAATAACGTTTTAAGTTATTATTTTCTTTTATTACCTTCGAAGCGAGAAAAAAAAAATCGAAGACAATTATATTTTCAGCTATGAAAATATGTGATAAGCGCCCACCCTAAAAGTTTGAATGAGTGTTTAGTTTACAAGTGCAACTGCATGGAATAAAAACGTACCAAAGCAATTGCATGGAAGCAATACTAATAACTCATTTGCATAAGTAAGCCACGAAGTTCAACTAGAAATACAGACATGGATCATGGATAATCTCAAAAAAGCAGTAATATTCTGGAGATAACAAGTTTTAAAAAATCGAGCGATCTTATTGATTGCGAGAATTCTTAGAGCGGTTTTGTGGGAAAAATCCAGACGGACAAACATGGATTCATTAAATATTATTTCCTTCATGGGTACAAAAATATTGGATTCAGAGCTCCCTTAAGGATTCTGCTAATGGCGTAGTTTCAGCAAAAAAGATTTTCAGACAGTGTACTTCCGTCTATATCACTGTATATATAGACCAGTGCAGCCTCACATCAAGGCATAGGAGCACTGATTAGATTTTGAAAGCCAGACTTTTGATCCTTTTGTGAAAAATTTTTATGCGAATGTCATTAAAATTGTACAAATCGTATCAGTAAATTTTAGAAAGCTGTTTAGAAAAAACAGGAGATATTGGCTTAATGAAAGTTTGTTTTCGGCATTTTTTAAGTTGGGGAGTTTTTCAGTATATGAGTTTTAGTTTTTTTATTAGCAGTAATAATTGATCCAGAATCTTAGCTGAGCTAGGCAACAATTAATGCAATTCAAAATAGGATTAATTCATGAAAGGGAGTCTACTAAATAGGCTTTTAAATTGATTTTAATTTATTGATGTATATTTCTTCAGAAATTTTAAATTACTTGAATACAATCTGTATATTGAAGGAACAGCTATGAAATTTCAAAACTAAGCTTTGCAATTGTTTCCTAAGAAACATTAGTACTGAAGGTATTCACGAACTTTCCCTGCATACAATTCATCGATAAATAACATTATCTTTAATTTTCAAGTAGATGCCACAAATTGTTACAAACTACAACTTCCTTCCGCACAAGTCTCTTTCTATCGCCCAGCCTCTCTTTCATACATTTGATGACATCATTTCTCAAAGGATACACTAAATGCGTAGGGAACTTTGAAATTTTCTCGAGACTCTTCACGCTTAAAATGCGAACGTCCATATGGGGATTATTTGTAAGCTTTAGGAGACAGGAAACGAGGGAAGAAACATACGTCGTAAGTATGGCCTTATTTTCATCCAATACTGCATCAACAGTGGAGAGAGTTGAAATAACAATAGAATGTGAGGAACACGCAGATAAAGAATGGAGAAGCAGAGGGAACAGCTACAAAAATAAATGCTCAAATATTAAACATGCGAATATTATTTCAGAATATCCGCAGTTTGTTGGAAACGCGTCATTTTAATATCATTATATTCCAACTTTTTTGCAGTAATCTACTAAAAATTTAGATCTTTGGAAGAGGGGTTTGTTAGAGATTGATAACACTTAAAAAATATTCAACATACAAATTCATATGTATTTGACATCAACTACAGAGTCATAATAACAGCCTACTTTCTTGGTCGGCGTGTACCAATCATGCTGTGAATAGAAACCTCAGCTTACCTAGGTTTCACAGCATTCGTTACGATAAGTATTCAATTAAGTATCAGTGTGTAACTGAATGGAACAGGTGATTGGGCATTATTGCGCTTTTTTCAACAAGCTATATGGAAACAGAGATTATCTCAATACCATATTTCATCTTAGCCTTATTCAGTTCTCTTGTTTGTTAAAGAAACTATTTTATAATAATTTTGTGTAAATTTTTTGAAAAATTCGTCAGATTTAGTAATATTTGTTTTTGTTTTTCTAATTTCAATTTCGCTACTTTTCTTTAACGTGATGTTTGGATTAGCAAAACTGTTTTTATTTTAAATATAATTTACTTAATTATCTGCAGAAATTAATGATTTCCTCATGTAAACATTACATATTTTTACTTACTTCTTTGAGATGTTTTTGAAGCAACTGCGATGGTAATCCTTGTAACGTACACGAAATAGCAGTCACTAAATTTGCTTTTACCGCATCGCTACCATCTTGATAGTTCGAAATTAATAATGGAAGGACCAGCTGTGAAAATCTTTGTTTATACATTAACTTAACAATAGCGTTTTCTTGCTTGCTAAGCACATTAGGGTATTCTTTTAGAAGAATTACGAAAACTTTGGACGTCTGTAAGCCATACTGCTCTGATTTTAAATAATCAACAAGTCGAATGATACAAGGCTCAGTTCCAGATTGCCAGTTCAAAATAAGAGCTTTACAAATCCATGATAGTAATAGTATACATGGACTAGAATTAGTAACTAAGTTGCTCTCGATTACATCAATAAATTTCTGAATAACAGATGTTGCATCTAAAAAAAATACAAAAAAATTTTGTCTCATTTGAAATGGTATTGAAATAACGAGAGTTAAGGCAGTGTTGAGTTAACATGTCCATAAAATTACCCAAAATGTTTTTGATATAATGACACACTAAAATTTTTGAAAGGTGATTAATACCTTCAAATAGACCAAAAAAAAAAAAAAATTACTGATACTTTATTTTGATTAAATGATAATTTTTATAACCCCTTTATTTGGATTTTAGACAAAAACGTGAAATATACTAATAGTATAAATATTTTAATTCGCAACTAACACTAAATTTATTACTATTGCTTTAGTGTATCTATATGAGCTGTCATTTTGATCTGGTTTATAAAATATAAGAACTATCTTAGAGAAGGTACTTTTTGGAATTGGCACACTCTGGAGATTATTTTAGCAAAACTTTTTTTTATCAAAATGTTGATAAAAGCACTCACTTTGCTTTTTAAAATGCTTTTCATGATACCAAATTACTGATAAAACTAAATGCAGGGCAGAAAGTAAGCTAGCTTGAAATGCGCTAAATATGTTCACCAGGTGATGCCTAGGACCATTATTACGTAAAACTGTATCAAATAATTATTCTCTGTTGGGCAGAAAGTAAGCTAGCTTGAAATGCGCTAAATATGTTCACCAGGTGATGCCTAGGACCATTATTACGTAAAACTGTATCAAATAATTATTCTCTGTTTGAGAGGAGAAAAATCAATCGTTTAGGAAGAAAATTCAATTTAAGGAATCACAAAAAAAAAGAAAAAAGATAAATCTACATAAACATGGGGTTGAATGAACTTTTTTTTGGTCTTATTCTGCTTTGAATAAACTTTCATTCAAATAATAAAAAAAAAACATGAAATTCAAAGGCTCGCTTTTATATTAATATAACATAGTCAAGTTAAGCATAATTTGCTTGTTAGCTTTTAAATATAAAGGATAGGTGCTTATAGTTTAAGAAGTGCTCAAAAAAGTGCTATTTTACCAAAAATATTTTCCATTAACCGATTATAGTACTCACAATGAGCTCTTTCACAAAAATTGATATTTTTCGCTATTTAAAGTTCTACTTGGAAAAATTCTCAGTGACGCGTCCAGGTACGATTTCATAGCGGTGAACCCAAATAAATGTCCTCCAAAAAAAAGAAAAAAAAAAAGTGCAATCTACAAATAAATTTACGTGTGCCTTCCCTGGAAAAGAACGGGTTTTTAACGTAATAAAAATATCCCAACCACGGACATGTCTGGTTTTTGCGCTTTCACATTGAAGGCGATTTTCAAACGGTAAACGACTTCTAACAGACTGGAGACGAATTTTATTAAATTCTCTCTAAAATTTTGTTTCAGAAAAGTTCGGCAGTTCTATAGATATAGAATTGGTTTAGCTGCTCAGACAGTTGCAAAACATTGGAAAAAAATGACCAACAAAAAAAACGAAATCGCCTTTTATTTTCACGCGAATCAAATGGTAATGAAGGTGGAATAACCTGACAAGAAGGCAACGATATTGATCTGCACTGAGAAGAGGATGTCTAAGATATCCCTTCTGGTTTTGATATTAACAAATGGATAAATGGGGGTGGAGGGGGAGACTGTAAAATACTGGAAGTACATTTTAAGAAAACATGGAAAGGTCATTTTCTAAAATTTCTCCTCAGGCATTTGTGAGCTACTGAACTAAGTGAACATGTAAATATGAGCATAAACAATGCCTCTTAAAAGTTCTGGATTCGTCCCTGATTCAATATATACTTTTTTTTAAATGATTCCCAATATAACTTTGAGATACACCCTTATATCGCTAAAAATTAACAGCCCCAACGACTTCTTAGTGGCTAAAATTATATGTACCTATCTATCATATGACAATAAAGATTTTATTGCTTTTCTGGTAAATTTAATATGTTACAGATTAAAAATAACATTTTTTTTTACAGATGAAAGAATTTACAATAAAATCTTACCTGGGAGCTTATTAACAATTGATGAAAAGGATATGCCAATACACTCACAGATAAATTCTTGTTCATAATAACTAAGTAAGCATGACCACAACTTATCTAAAACCATGGTCACATTTACTGCTTCAGTAAGAATTACAGGTGAAATCTGACTAAATATACTTCTGGCAATTACTAAAACGGTTTTTTCTGTATGGGAGTTACTAGATGCATTAAAGAATATTTGCTCAACAAATTTTACTATTTCTTGTTTTTCTGAATTTATTATTTGTCTAAAATTTGAAATCAAGAGAGCGAGAAAATTTTCTAATATATTTTTGGCTTTCCTCCTTTTCAGCATAAAATCTATTACTTTATAAAAACTGAGTTCTTTATTAATATCTTTAGAGCCATTATCAAAAATTTCTGTCAAAAGCTCCAAAGCATGAAGTAGAACAGGCGTGTCATGTTCAAAATCATTTAAGACATCCACAAGATAAGAAACAGTGGATTCAAAATATGTTTCATTCTCATAACAGAACTGCAGTAATGAAATGCACTGAATATTAACGTATCGCTTTTCGTTACTTTTATCAACAAGATCTTTAAGTCTACACAATACCATGCTCTCAAACTTTTCTTTTTTATAAACATACGATAGATTAATTATTAAAGGTTTATAATAAGCAACCATTTCCAGTTGAAGTTTACGTGATACCACAGGCTTCATTACTCTCTGAATGAATATTTCTGCATCAATGATTTGGGGGGATGAAGCAAACTGTTTTATAATTATTGAAAGACATTTCAAGCTTGAAATAAACAGAATATTTTCACCATCATCGTCCAGAAAACAATATAGAATAGGAACAAATCTTTCAGAAAAATTAAGCAAAACTGATGAAGGGTTTTCCAATGTAGTGTTTATATTGTAAATTTTATAAATAAACTCCAACAATGAATGTCTATTCTTTGGTGATGTGAAATTACTAAATGCAATCTCAAAAGAAGGAACAATACTTTCAATAACTTGTCTATATGTTGCAGATGAGGCATTGCAAATACATTTGATTAAATCACCACATTGTGCTATTATAGCCATTTCTGGATCTTTCAGAGTCAAAAGACAATCCTTAATAAGTAGATCAACAATTTGCATTATGGGATTGAGATTTAAGCTCTTTGTTAAACATAGTACCAACTCACAAACAAAATCTAAATATAGATGTGAAATGTCAGCATCATCTGATAAAATGAAATCTTTACGAATACACAGCCATATATCCTGTAAGAATCTCTCGACGTCTTCAGAAAGGTATATTTTTAAACCCTCAGTAAATGTTAACAACGCATCTTTCTTTGCACCAGGAACGTCTGAAGAGAGTTTTTCAACAAACAGAGGCACTGCATATGGGCCGAATTCACTTTTCGAAACAAGACAAGTGCGCAAGCCTTTCACTAAATCATCTTTAGTAATGAAAAATGTATCATCTTTGGGAGGAGTAAAATCGATCGGAAAGTAGCATGATAAAACCTCAAATAAATCTTCTGTGAACAGACTAAAATTCAAATTTTCCAGAACAATCTTCGAATTAGCAAAGCAAATCATTAAATTGCGTGGATCACTTTCACTTTCGATTGCTTGTATATAACCAAGCAAGAAATCTGGAGCTATTTCCTTGAGCAAATTCAAGTGTGTTTGTAACAGATTTGAAAATAAGTTGTAGACATTTCTTCTGTCTGCTTGTACAAGTGATTGCACGTGGACCTAATTATAAATTGGATAGAATTAAAAACTATTGGTTAAAAATATAAAATAAAAACAATCCTGGACTTAAAATATTTTTACATGATCTACGATTTCACATATTTAAATGACTAAATATTTTGTTTTACTTTCATATAACATTAAGGGTTTCATACTTTTTACAACATGATTGCAGTAGAAATTGGAAATAATTTTGTTACATTTGACACCATTGCTTCCCCTTTTATATTTGAATTGGTGAACAAAAAATACGAAATTTTTATCAATGTATACTTTTTTTATTAAAATGAATCAATCAACAAATGGTCAAATGGCATTATAAAGGAGATCGACGTTCAAACTGATTTATAGCAATGAGTGAAATATAACAGACCCCGTTGGGTATTATAGATTGCTAATAACATTTTTTGGTAAAATGGAAATGAAGTAGAGCAATAGAAGAAAGCATTACCTCTGCAAATAGAGTCTGTAGTATTTTAGTAACTAATAGATCTGTGATATTTTGATACAAAGTAAGTCCAAGGAAACCATAGATAACAACAGGTTGAACAGAGTGATGATCTTGTAGACGATTGCAATAAAATAATACAAAGTGTTCTACTTCGCTCTCGGACATCGCATTAGGAGGAAAACTGAAATGAATAAATATATACAATCACTTTAAATTTACATGGTTTATATTTCTCATACATATTTCCCATAAAATAGTGCTACTAAAAAAACTTCATAAACTATAACAAGGATGGATCATAAGCAGATATTTGGTGCTTTTTCTCAGAGAATATGGATGTAATAAAATAGAAGACAAATCAAATCAATATATAAGTTTTATCTTATCCAGGAATTATCTTTTGTTAGACTTGCTCAGTTTAAAACAACCACTTATTTCATCAACAGGAAAAAAAAATATTAAAACTAACCAGTTAATAAATTCTGAAAGAAGGGCAGTTCCTTTGGTACGTATTTCAAGACTTGTATGCGTGAGTGATGTAGACAAACATTCAACCAGATTTAAAATCTTCCCACCATCTTGCGTAACAAGCTGGATGATGGAACCAATGCTGGAATTTTCTGTTGATAAGTATTCATCAACATGTTGTTGGAGCTCCTCCATATTTGTTTGTAGTATTAAAATCTAAATCTAAATAACAAAAAACTATTGTATTTAAACAGCAATGAAAATAACTGATATAACGTTCCCAAGGAGGTCACCCTTATAGGGGTTTTTCAAGACCAATAATCAACACATATATGTTATATGTAAATAAATAACTAGTAAAAAAATTTCTCATTCAACCAATAAAACTTTGTAATGAAACTAGATATTTTATCAGAATTATTGAATTTCAAACATGGTTAAGTATGATTAAATGGTTAAACATGGTTATATACGGTTAAACATGGTTATATATGGTCAAGCACGGTTATATATGGTCAAGCATGGTTATATATGGTTAAATGTATCTTAACAAGACTTTCTATTTAAAAGTCGCAAAGCTTGAAATTACTTAATTTAAGCCAAGAATTTAATAATCTATTATTATAAGTCAAAGTTAGAATACAAACTTAGATAAACAAAAATTCATTCACAAGGCGATTGAAGCCTCAATAACTACTGTAAGAACAGAGCAAAATTCTATAAGTACTATCATAGGTAGACGACTGGTGATTTGTGTGTTTATCTATTTAAATTTTAGCCTTGTGTTGCCCACATTAAAAATTTTGTACTTGAAACTTTCTTTATAATGTTTTGTTCAACTAAATTTTGTTGGCTTCATTTGGTGAAAGTATTTGTTACATTCACATCATTTATAATATATGATAAATGAAAAATACATCTCATATCACCCTAAAAAAATTGTGTATTTTTTATCCAACACCCAAGTATTAGTTTTATTTAGGGTCTCAGCTACTCCCGCCCTTCTCAAAATTAATTCCCCATTCTCATGCTAAACAATAGTAAATGAATCTCAAAATATGGTAAGGAAAAAAAACAAAATGGAAATTTTGAATAGAATGTTTAACACCCACTCAGAAATTTAGACCCAACTTCCCATTTTCAACTTATTAAAGAAAATTTTTACATTCCACCTTATTTACCTGCCATCCTTTAAAAGGCGGTAAGATGGTGGGTTTGTCAGTTATGAAGTAGATACTTTATACATACATTATTTTTTTGGTTAAGGTCTTATTCTATCTAACAGCATTATTAGCAATATTACTCAAACCTTTTAAAAATTTAAATATTCATAAAATCATAAATTCATAAAAACACAACATTAAACAAATAATTTTAAAAACTCATTCAATTTATCAGATAATTTATCTGATAAACCTTTATTGATTCGTTACTAATTTTCTCATGTTTGAACATTAGAAAAGTATTGACAATGAACAAGCTTCTCTTCAAAGTTAAAACAACTCTACAAAAAAGTATCATTTTATATTGCTACTGTGTTTATATTATTCTTAAAAAAAATTTATACAATAAAAAATCACCGATAAATAATATTTACAAATAAATATATATGCTATTTTATAAATAAAGTTGTTTATAATCATTCTGCTTTGATATCTGTACCATATTTTGACACCTCCCATTCACTTCTCAGATCGGAGGATACCTCTGCAAAGATTCGATCCCATTCCCAGACCTTGTCTTCCTAGAATTTAAGTTGAATTATTTATCATTCAATATATAATATTAAAATGAATTGTAATAGATTTCATGCTAACGCTATTTATAAAACCATAATGATTTCAGGTGTTTTTATCTGTAACAAAAATTAAATATTTTGCACTACTAATTTCTTGAAGAATTGCATTAGCATGGAGCGCAGATAAGTATATTTTCCAAAATTAACCAAATAAAAAATACAATGTAGATTTTCATAATAGCTTAGAATAAGTTACAAAAATATAGCATAGTCACTCATATAACAAAAGCTGACCAATAGGAGTGACTCTAGATATTAGTAAATAATTAGTATTACTTATATTAAATACTTAGTTAAAAACAAGCCTTAAAATAATAATTTATTATATTAATTATATATAAATTTATGAACAATTCTTTTAAATTGATTTCTATTTAAATCAAAAAATATTTTTGTAATTAAGAGAGTTTGTATATTTTAGCTTAAAAATATTATTTGTTTCAGTGATAGGTTTATTCCATTCAGAGACGCACTGATATTTTATTGCATTTTTACCATATTTCGTACTTTTTAAATTTTGGTAGGAATAGTTTATTAGATTTATTACTACGAGTATGGTAGGTTTGGGTAAAAAGTCTCTAATTGAATTTGGTAGACACTAAACGACAATATATTTGAAATGCGCACAAGATCGGTGAACAGAGGAATTTTTGAGCTATGAAAACTCAAAGAAACGTCAGAACGAAACAGCATGAAGTTAATGATTCTTATTTCTTATTTCAATATCGACTACCATTTTGACCCTAAATCTGACAACAGTAACTCATGAGAATAAAGCAAAATAAATTGAACGAATAGTACTACTATTAACATTATGACATATTTTAGAAAGCATATTATTCGATCCGCTTAGTTTTTTAATCAGTTCATCAGTGTGATTTCCATGACAAGTGCTCGTCAATCAAAATTCCGAGATATTTTAATAGTTGAAGGATATAATTTTTTTCCATTTAACTTAACCTTCAAAGATTTGGAACTTACTAGTTAACTAGGTCTACGAAAAATTATGAATTCGGTTTTGCTTATATCCAGAGAAATACGGCTAGCGTTAAGCCAGTTAGTAATACCCTTAAGATCATAACTTATCTTTTTACACAAGATTTTAATCGATTTATTAATGTATAAGAGGTTTGTGTCACCAGCAAAGTGATTCACAATAGAATCTTTAACAGAAAGGTTTGGTTAAATCATTAATATATATTAAAAACAAAAGAGGGCTTAGGACTGAATCTTGGGGAAACTCAACTTGACTTAAAACCAGTTTTTGTTTACGGTTGTGTAAGTAAGAGGAAAAACAGTTTTTTGGAATACCACGTGCACCATAATTTTCCAGTTTTGCAACTAAGACATCATCTACAGTATCAATTTTTTTTTTTTAAATCAATAAAGATACCGCAAGCGGAATTATCATTATCAAGAGAGTATCTTCTATTTTTTCAGTTATGCTGATAAGGGCATGAGAAGTCGGAATTATTGGCTCAAAAGTCAAACTGAGGATCAGTGAAACAGTTATTTGCATTCAAGAAATTATATAATCTTTTATACATAAGTTTCTCAAGAAGCTTGCTAATATTTGATATTAAAGATATAGGTCTATAACTGTCACAGCTCAATTTAGAATATTTTTTAAACAAAGGTAGAAGAGAGGAGGTTTTTAATACATCTGGAATACACCAGTTGAAAAAGATAAATTGAATAATTTTGAAATTTTGAAAAATAATTGAAAGTTCACCATTTATATTATAATATATTATTATTAAGCAATATATATTTTTCGATATTATAAAGCTCAGTTATTTACGGATCTATCTTGATACCAAAAATTTATATATATCAAATTCATACCTTTACTACACTCATCTTACATTAACCTATTGTAAAATTATCTTAATTTTAAATTGATAATCTTAAGGGGAGCAATGGACAAACACAATTTCATAGGTTTTTACTGATACATATGGAATTCAATACAGGGTAAAAAAAAAAATTGCATGAATCAGAAATTTAGTAATAAATAACTAAATTACTACCTCATACACCTCTGATTCCACTGATAATACCGAACCAAGTATCTTTAAATCAATACCACCATCCTATGACGAAAAAATCAAAATTAATTTATGAATTCAGGTAAACTTGGATAATCATAACACAGATCCATGATTATTCCCTTTTTAGTATATAAAAATGGGATTGAATATAGAGCGGAAAGCAGCAAAAACATTTCATACTAGACCATTTCATAAAGACATGGGTTTAGTTGTAGAGTGAACGGAAGCAAGAAGATTTGATGATAGAATATTTGCAAAAAGTTTATCAAACCATAATAAGCCCCAGCTTATTTTTGCATTCTTTTGCAAATGGGGCAATAAAATGTTATGTCACATTACATTTAGTAACACCTGATACATCAAAGAGCATTTTTACTTATGGAAAAATAATAACTCAAATACTTTAATTGAAGAGCAACCAAAATTTGTTAGTATTTTTGTAGAGCTAAAAGATGATAAATCTCCAAAGAATTTTTTAATACTAACGAGGTGATTAACCAAACGGAAAATTAGCTCTAATGGTTAGCCATGGTGAATTTGGTGTTAAATATCACTTACTAAGGTTAAAAACCCAGAATGTTTCTCAAAGTCTTGATCTAACTCCTTATATGTTGCCACACGCGTTACTTGGACACTAAAACAAAAAAATTTTCAGGATTTTAATCTAAGAATAAATTCGGAAAATTCCAGTTTTTGTTTATATCTAACTATACATTACACTTTCATTCATGAACTAACTTTTCCACATTATAGATGGTGGCTAAATTCTAAAGGTCTCTTACAAAATAACCTTTATTTAGGTCAGGAAATAATGATCCATAGAACAAGAAAATGCATATATAAATGCTTGTTCCTAAGTGACACACTATTTTCACTTTTTTTGATAAAGCCATCATCTATATTACTGAGTTAAAATTACATAAATATTGAAATAATTAGTTCTTTACATTATTAGCAGAATGTAGAACTGAATTTTGTTTTATGTTTTACTAAATTGATAATCACTGCATTTATTGAAAAAGTACACATACAACAAGTACAAATACAAGGCAATATGTTATAGATTTATTATCTCCCAAAGTTAGACATCTGCTCTTTTAGCATAATTTTCTATGTGGGAGAGCTCATTACAGGGTCAAATTAGTTTCTTAAAAAAGTTATGTGCATAACCAAAGAATTTAATACAATTCAAATGTGATAAAAACATTCAAAATCTATCTACAGGTTAAAATTATACAAGAATTCTATTCAATTAAGACCATTTAACAATGCGCCAATATACAACTCTAAAAGAAATAACTAAATTAAATTTACCTTGGAGGAGCAGCAATCAGCTGGACATCATCTCCTTCCTTTATTTCATCAAGATCAGGGATAACTGGAATGTCATCAACTTCATTTTCTAACAACACTGTAGCATCACTTTTCAATCTTTCACTAAAATATCAAAGTTAAGAAAACCATAAACATGCCAAAAAGTATCACAATAAGTTTTTTATTGCTTAATTATGCGACAAGATCAGCATAAAAGAATGAAGGTAAAAGCATAGATAATTTATGTAATACATTGAAGTCTGGCCTGAAGAATTCATTGAACGGTTGTTAGTCTTGGGTGGCAAATTTCCTAGCTTGGACCCCATGATAAAAAATTTTTGTTTGCTGCAAAAACAGACAAAAATAAACGTTAATGATGATGATGGCGATAACTGTCTTGTAGGTATCCGGTATTGAAATAAACGTTAATGATGATGATGATGACTGTCTTGAAGGCATCCGATACTAAAATGTGTAGATGTTAATCCCATAACAACAACAGAGCTAAGAAAAAATATTTCTGTGGTAGCAAACAACTGTTATATATAAAATGATCCATATAAAAATTTATTCATATTGGTAATACAGTTACATAATTAAAAAAAGCATAGATAATCTTTATGATTTTAAAAAATTTTTATTTGATAAGTTTCAATTTAGATATTCCAATAATGATTCTGTTCTTGACTTTTGCTTTATTTAAAGTAAAAGAACTATTTTAAAATCGATTTGTAGGTTAGTATAGACTGTAATGACAAAAAATAAAACATCATTAAATGATTCGATTGAACGATTAATTTATACCGTTTTGTTTTAAACTACCTTAGCCAACAAAAGAGTGAATAGGTGAATCTTATTGTTAAATTATAGAGGGACTAACAACCATTACATATTTACAACCAAAGACATATAAATAATTAGCAAAAATACAAGGTTCTGGCCAAAATCAGTATACATAAAGTAAATATATATTTTCACGTTGAAACTAATGCCCCCAATGACTATGTCTAATGGTTTTCTGTTTCATAAAAAATCAACATTTTATCTCAAAAAAATTTAAGTTTTAAGGATGAAATGGTAAATATAAATAAAGTTTGCTCTAATTTAGATCTAAATTAGAAAAAAATAATAATAAAAATAAAATAATAATAAATGAAAAAGCATGAAAATAATACAATGACTTACTCTTCCTCTTCTTCCAAATTTTTTTCTTTTCTAAAAAAATCATTTAGTAGTTATAAAAATAATAGGTTAGGAAAAATTTCACAAAACAAAATTAAGCTATGGAATAAATCTATGAAAAACACAACAAAGTTAGTTTATCTAGAACGTGAAATTCAATAACAGTAGTGATGTGCCCTGGAACTCATGGGGAAGCAATTCCAGTACTGTGAAATAACAGTTAACTTAGGTTGTCCTTAAAAATACATTTGTTTGCAGTTTTCTGACCGATTCAAGCAAAAATTCTCAGATTGTAAAAATTTTAACTCGGTATTGAGAAAACTCATTTTATTTTGCATTTAACCTTCTGAGTCCCAACTCCAAAATAAAAAAAAACTGAGACGTAACTATTTTCGACTGACATCAGATTCACAATTATTATTTTTATAAACAAAATAGCTAAATCTAAGAAAGGGCTTCAAAATAAATGCCAGAAAACTAGTATATGGAAAAAGAAATAGGGTTTTTGTCACATGTGAACAATCAGATAACTTAAAATGAGAGATTTAGACATATTTTTTTTTTTAAAAAAAAAAAAAAAAAAAAAAAAAAAAAAAAAAAAAAAAAAAAAAAAAAAAAAGATTTGTCGACTGACCGATGGTTTTTTTTACTACGATTGGACAACGGCAAGCAAAGGTTTTCTAAGGAAATTTCTAAGGAAACTTCATTATATTGGTTTTTGTCCCTCTTCATTTTGATATTTTTCTGTAAAATTATTTAAAATTTAGAATGGAGTTTGGGAATATTTAGTCCATTGCAGACTTTATATATGGCTTTCAAAATTCTATACTGGGAAAGTTGCTGCTTATTAAATTACTGCAATATTAGAGAAGATAAGCGCCAATCTTGGAGTACTTCACCATAAACAATCAATAACCAAGCTGTGTAAATGATATGATCCTTCTCAGTGGCTTACTCTCAGAGAAGCATAAACAATGTTAATTTTATTATTTTTTTAATATCAAGACATTCACACTTGATAAGCTTTATTTCAGACCTATATAAGGCCATCCAAAATAAAATATGTTTCTGATCCATCAGATGAAATAAT
Source organism: Euphysa ruthae (assembly GCA_035046665.1). Taxonomy (NCBI): domain Eukaryota; kingdom Metazoa; phylum Cnidaria; class Hydrozoa; order Anthoathecata; family Corymorphidae; genus Euphysa; species Euphysa ruthae. Next base: position 19,370 of record JAUZNK010008929.1, read on the forward strand.
ATTTATGTGGACCGGCAGATTTTTTGCAAATAATTCTCACACACAGGCATCATTTTTGTAAAAAAAAAAAATAATAATACCGCAAGCACACTTACTTTGTCTTGTGGTACTCGTAAAATTTCCAATCAGCTCTTACAAAAAACTTTCTTTGATTTCTGGCTTATAGTACTCATGTAAAGGCCAACTATGCCCAGTTTTATCAAGAGTCATAATTTATGTCTTTATAGCCAACACTTCCAGAGAAAGAAAAACGCATTAAAAAAAAAAAAAAAAAAAAAATAAAATTACATATTTTAGACAATGGATTCAACGATTGATATAAGGGTTTGCAATTCACAATTTTTGGTTCAATACCCTAAAAACATAAAAATAAGTATTTTTTATATTTATATTTATTTGTAATTAAAAATTAAAATAATGTTTTGAGACAATATTTTTTTTTTCAAGAACAGAAATCGTTACAAAAAAAAAGTTATAAATGCAGCGGTCGGTCAAGATCATAAAAACTTTCAACTGGTCGGTGGATTGGAAACATATATGTTATTCAGGATAGCCCAGGTGTACAAAACCATTCTTTTATTTCAACCACAAGCCCAATTTCTTTTGAATGTTTTATTTTAGCATTCTTTCTTTGTTAATTTCCACCTGATTACTAATGTTGATTAGAAAATGAATGAACTTGAATTATCAAATATTTTTCTAATATATTAATATACATAAGTTAATGTTGGACTTGCCATTTAATGCAATATAGCATTGAGTCAGACAACCATATTAGAATGACAAAATAAATAAAACGTACATCTTCTTTTTATCTGCATTACCAGCCCATCCACCCTGTCTTCGAGGAGGCTTTGGGGAAGTAGGCTAAACAATTAATAAATTTAACATGAATTTTTCACTAAGAAATAAATATTTACGTAAAAGTGAGCCGTGTTTAATCAGTACAGGAGAATTCAGTAGGTCATATTAAATTCTATGTATTAAACCCAATTTTAACTAAGCTTTAAATTTACAAAGTGGGTAATATCCTAAATTTTATATCAAACATTTGCTGAAATAGCTGCTGACCACGAATTGTCACAAAATTCATTATGAACAGCAAAAACTATTAGACTGGTAAATTTCTTCATATTTATAGGAAAATTCTTTTTTTAGTAACCATTACTTTTTTTTTGGATTTTAGACTCATCATAAATTTCTGAAAGCCTATTCAAAATAGTTATGAACATTATCAAAATTTTAGCAATATTGAAGTGCAACTTTTGGAGAAAAATGTTTACGATATCTGGCATATCATAATCTCTTAAGAGAAATTGAAAAATAAAGCGTAATTTTCAGGTTCAAATAAGAATTTCCGGCATGTAATCATTTAAGTTTATCCAAAATGAAATAAAAAAAACAAAGATTGAAAGGATTTTAAGAAAATTTCTTAGATTTTTTTTTTTAGGCTGATCTTGTTTGAAATGATCTTATTCCAGTTCAAAAACAAGAATTAACAAGTGTTTTCCAAGACAAATGATCTGAAACGGGTTTGCATCGAACTCTCTTTGACGCCTTTTTAGGGAATCAAAAGGACATTTAATTCTTAAAAAATTGCACAGTAGCACTTTAGAATCAAATTTTATTTATTATAGAGTGAGTAACAATTTAAGCAGAATTTGGTAATAATATTTTCATCAAAGTTAATTTAAAGAATATTAATCGCAAGTATCAAAATTTTCATATACCTTCTTATTCTGTGTTTCAGATGATGGTCCTGGCTCATTGCTAGGTGCACTGGCTTGAAAAACATTCCCTGCTCTTCTCCCTTGCTTTATTTCCTGAAAAAAAAATGTATTTCAAATTGGATATATTTCACGGATTTTGAGTCCAGTCAATTGTTGCAAATCCTATTTCTACACAGTATAACTGTTGCAAAATTATCCACTGTTTCATGAATGAGTCAAACTTGCAAAAGTTTTGATAATATTAATCTAGAACTTATAAGTTTTGCGTTCATTTGAGATGATTTTTAAAAATTTCTGAAATAATAATAATTCTCATTAGTAAAATATCCAAATTTTGAGGCCTAAATATATATATAAATATATATATATATATATATATATATTTAAAGTTTTGATATTTTAAAAGGCAAGAATGTTTTGAACATTTTTAATTACTAGGGTGAAGCGAGAAATTTTATATAATCTACCATTGATGGTACCAAAAATGTAACTAAACACATTGTTGATTGCCATCTTAGAAAAAAAGTCACAAAAAAAAAGAAAGTAGAAACGCGATCAAGCGCTTCGGCTTTTTTTGACAAAACCTGTTTCTATGAAGCATCACACCCACAAACACACACAAACAGTACATATGTTGAAATATAAGCACGTACGTACATACACGCATACATATACACGTACATACATGTGTAAATACACGCAATATATAAAATACACACACATATACACATATATACGCACACATACACTCAGACATACACGCGCACATACATACGCATGCGTGCATGCATGCATGCACGCACGCACACATATATATATATATGACAGAATTAATTTTAACAAAACTTGTTCAATATTTCGAAAAACATTAATGTAGTTAATTTTGTCTAAAATTTTGTCTAAAAACTCGGATGTGATTTGATCAAGCTGCTGATTAGCTTTATTTTATCAGCAACTTGTGCAATAAATAAATTATAAATGATTTAGAAGTTATTAACATATTCGCATCCAACTTTGAGTATACTTGTGGTAGGCGGGCGTCATCTCAGTGCCAACTACGAGCATACCCGTAGTTTATATAACTTGATTCAAACTTAATTACATTCTGATTTACTATCTTAAGTCAAGTGATTATTTTTGTTTATCTTCCAAACAAGTTCTGGTATATTCACAACCAGTTTGAGCACAGAAAACCCTGGGCGTTTATTTTTTTAACGGGTAAAGACGGAAAAAACGTAAAACATAAAATTGGCTTGATAATTTTTTTATTTAACCTTTTTTTCATGAAAATTGCAATAAAAAAAGCTATTCTTTATGCTTAAGTTTTGAACAAATTCTGCATGGTTTTGTAGGCAGCATTTCCTTTTTTTTTTGTGGTATTGTCTTTCATTTGTGGAAGTATTTCTTTCAATTTTTTCTCCATTAGATCCATAATTGTGATCTCCCAGAACTTCAATAAGGTAATATCCTTATTTGTTCCATATTTGCTGTTCAGGCAGCATGCGTCGAAAATATGGAGTGCTACATTTTTATACTATCTCGTTGTTTTTCTGAAACAGACATAATATGACACCAATTGATCGGCCCGATCAATATCTGACATCCCTTCGCTGTAATCCTTGATTATGTTGGGCTTGCTCTTCATCTGACCTCTTCTGTTATTTACGTCTACCATTTCAAGCGAGCACATGTTGCTACTGACCAACACGCTGTGTTTATCCTTCCATTTGGCAACAATGAAACCATCTTTACTTCTGCTTGTGACATCTCCTTTCTTCACCTTGGCTTTCATAACTTCCTTCGGGTTTGAGTTATAATCACTTTGAAGCGTACCACATGTGTGTTTCCTTTTTGATCATGTGCTTGGTTAATTAGAAAGAATTGTAAGTTATACGTGAAGAAGCAACGATCTTTTCCTAGAAAGTTCTTCCAACTCCAAAAAAATAACCTCTGTTTGACCAAACGAGTGGTTACCGGTTGCTCGCTCACCAGAATATATCTTGGCCTTCAACGCAATACCATCTGATTTGCAAAGCTCGTAAAACTTGACACCATATTTGTGCCTTTTATTCTTTATCTACTGCCTCAAGATAAGGCGCCCTCTCCAAAGCATTCATCAATTGATAGATTCTTACCAGGCGAGTATGGAGAGCATTGCGTCTTGTTCGAGCGTCCAACAACTGCATCTTTATTATTAACAAAATGCCAGAATTGTAGCATCAGTTGAAATTTATTTCCAGTTATTACTTTGGAAAACACTGGAAATCTATATAGATTACTCTTTGTCCAGTAGTGTTCAAAAGAAGGCAACTTCACACATCCTGTATGAAGAAGAACGCCTAGAAATTGCTGTATATTTTCATCGTTAATTGATCTTCAATGTTTCAAACGGGAACTCCTTTTGAGTGGACGCTGTTGGTCTATTTCTTCCTCTGCATAGCAATTGGTTTCTACCACCATATTTTCAATGAATTTGCATGTAACAAACACTAAAAGAAGTCCACAGGCATTTTTCTGTCCATGTTTACTTTTAAACTAGTGTTGCCAGTAAAGTATTTCTGTACAACGTTTACTCATTTTTCCATAGATTGGCTGCTACAAGTGCGTTTGCTGCTCCTGGTTGCTTTTGGTGTAGTCTATAAGCCAGTCCACACCTTGTTCTCACCCTTTTTGGGGGCCTTTCAGGATCATCTACAGGGGCTTCATATACTTCAGCATGAGATTCTGAGCTTGAAGAAGAAGACAAAGAACATGTGGAAATTGAATCAGAATCTCCACGATTGGAATCATCATCATCTTACGTTATCAACTTGATCCTCCATTATCATATTCATTATCTACTTCTAGTGCATTAAACCTTTGATGTCCTATGGGGGAAATAAAACCAAATATAACACATATTATGATGGGTTTACAACTGATTGAAGGATTCTACAAAAATCGTATTTTTTTCCTCTATTTATTCCATGTAGTTCTAAAATAAGTCTTTATATTTTAAAGAAATAACTCTTTAATCATCTATTTTATTGTATTTCAACGTGGAATTCAGAATTTTATGATTAAAAAAGATGTATTTAATGCAAGAAATAAGATTAAATAAAAAATAACAACATAAAAATACATACATTTCTTAAATAAATTTATTTCGGTTTTATATTATTATATTTTATTAATGAAAAAAAATATTTAGGTGAAAAAATTACAGAATACACAAAGAAAATATTAAAATAATAAGTTACCTTTTCTCATACAAACAACAACATGATTACAAACAACAACATGATTACAAACAACAACATGATTACAAACAACAACATGATTACAAACAACAACATGATTACAAACAACAACATGATT
>JAUZNK010008940.1:0-15407 GCA_035046665.1 Euphysa ruthae
TATATAAAGAAAGCTGAAAATCTGGAGATTTTTTTAGTTTTGATGAAATATATTTCTGACGGACATCTATTTTAACTATATTCACCAACACAGCAGTTATTTGAAAAATTATTTGTTTTATTGAATATATTAATGATTACAATAGCTTTTTTTGAATCGGACTGTAGACTATTAAAAAAAAATTTTTTGTTCATTCAGGTCATAAACTCCAGGATACCCAATTTTAAAGCATTGATAGAGGCTTTAAAATGTTTTTTTTTTTTTTTTTTTTGATGTTCAAAAGCGTAAGATTTCAAGATTTATTCATCATTGTTAATTTTAAAGTAAAATGTAGCTTTTACAATTTTTCTTTTACATATCAAGAAATATTACTGTTAAAAATTTTTGCTTTACCTTTACTTTATCACCTCGCAAATATTTTGATGAAGTTCTAAAAGATGAAAATTTTTTGCAATTTTTTTGTGTGAAAATTGCCTATAAAAACTAGCTGACGCTCTTCATCATGAAACTTGGTATACCAATTATCCTGTGACAAATGGAGTCATGGTAAAAGTTGTTTGCTTTGATGAAGTATCTTTTATGAATTTGAAAATAAAGTTTGTTGCACTAATTTGCAAACTAGAATTTTAAACAGTCAGGAATTCTGATTAGGAGCTTTTTGCTTTTTAAAAACTTTTATAACTATATATGTTTTTAAAGGTTAAAAAAGTTCTTAGATTCCTCTCTACAGGGGAACCTTGCTAAAAAGTTGAGGCTGTGTTTTTAGCATTTAACAATGCTTACTCTATAATGTTTTCTTATTGTTCAGGGAAATTATTAACTTTCCTGACACGTACCATAGTGATGAAGTATTGCAGGAAGGGATGGACTGATGTCACTGATACAAAACAAAATGATCTGATATGGTCTATGTTTCATAAGTATGAATCACCACAGTTTATGTTTGCTGAAAAGTATGATCGCAATTTCGTAAAGGAGAAAATACTTCAAACTCATAGGATTAAAGATGCTATTGAAAAGGTGAGTTTAATATTTAAACAAAAAAAGTGTCCAATGTAACCAAAAGCAAAGTTCTAAGTTTTTTTATTGTTTCTTGCCAAGCCAAATTGAGGCCTTAAAGGGGTTGTATGTTACTGCAACTCCTTCCTTGTAATTTCTGCAAGTATAGGCTCTTAACAATAATTTTGTATATTTATATCAATATAAATCTACTTATTATATGCCAATAATGATATATCAATGTTCATTGAGGCTGTAAGTTATAAGAAATCTGACCATAAGATATCTCATTTTAAAGAGTGAAAAAAGTATGAAAAAAGCATTTTTTTTTTTTAATAGAAATTGTTGGTAAAATTTATAGGGGAAGTAGAATTTTATAATTGATAATATTTCACGACAAGCTTGTTGGCAAGCCAAAGTGAAAAATGTTATAGTATAACTGATGATAGAAGAAAACTGGAACAGAATTCAACAAACAACAATTTTCTTACACTACCATTGATTAATATACAATAAATAGCTGTAGCTAAATAGAAATATATTCTCTGTCGACAGTACTGAAATTACTTTTGATTTGGTTTTGATCTAATGGAAGAATTTTTTATACAAACACAAAAAATTTTGTGATATATCCTGTTCATATAAAAAATATTTTTTTAAATTAAAAATATATTTCAACTTAAAATGAATTTCATTCAACTCACTGTTCACACAATAGTTATGTTTTAAACCAAATATTAAAACGATAGATGTTTAAGGATATTTGAATTGTTTTTAGTTGTTTATGGCTCTTTTGTTTAACATTTAAATAAAATTCTCTATGGACAGCATTGAAATTAATTTTGATTTGCCTCGATTGAATTATTCTCTAATGTTCAAATATTATTAATAAAGAAGTCGGATGGCGAGGCCAAATATTTAAAGATAGGCACACATTTTCTGCAAAGTCAGCAAATATAGGCAAGAATTTCGGCATAAATTTAGAGAATTTTTCGCGTTATTGCCAGATGAGCTCCAGTTGCAAAGCTTGCTGCGCTCACTTTAGCAATAAAAAACTACAAGGATTCAGGTTTAAGGTATGGCTGTTATAATGTACAGTTAAATGACAAGGTTTCCTTTTTACTTAAGTTTTCCATAAAAGCTAAAAAGCAAATATCTTGGTAGTCTAAAAATGGATAAATCACATCAGAGTCAACAGACTGCAATGCTCCTGTGAGAAAAAATACATGGGCTTTGAAAATATAATAAAGGGTTGTATCTTCTCAAAAATTTCCTAGAGTTAGCTGGAATGATATCAATGCAAAAAAATATGATATCAATGCAAAAAAGAAAGCCTTTTTAAAAAAAGTGATAGAATCACTAAAATTGAAATATAACCAATAAGCTTGAAGTGGTGGTCATTTTATCAAAACGGAGGTGACTTAATCATTCTGGATAGTTTGCTTTTCTTATTTTGGTCTGCTTTTAGCTTTCAAATAGTTTTCTTTAATTTTCTTTGAATTTAGTTTCATGATTTTATAGTATTCAAACTCTAATATTGGTACTATTTTACTCTATTTAGGATTTAAGTATGTTTAAAAAATAATTTTTAAGCCTTTTTTAAATTCTTTTTCATTTTCATTTTCAACTGGTAAAATCTTGTCATCTGACAAAATACAATGAATTTAAATAAGTTGTGTAAATAAGTTGCATACTTTTTTTTACTTTGAGTTTTTATTCGATATTTGCTGCTTTAAATATCAATAGTTGTCACAGAATATACCTTAGAAAATATTTTGCTCTACACGTACTAGAGGAATAAAGATTCAATGGTTATAAAGAATATTTGATTTTTTTTTTGTCTTTTTTAATTCTGCGTAGGTCATATTTTTCACTGTTATTAAATTATTATGTTTTATCATTCATTATTTTTAACTAAATCTCTTCAAGGCAGTATTCAGAGATATTTCGATACTGGTAGACAGGTATGGGGGCCCAAATTCTGGCTTAATTTTCTTAAAATATGCACAATTTACTGATACAAGATTTGTATTATATTAAGAAATTTCATATAATGAAAGAATTCTTCACAATTAGTATGGTTCTGCTAAATATTGGCACCCAAATTTTTCTAAAAATTACTGAAGCAGGTATCTCCATTTAATGTCTGGATTCTGCGCTGCACTCTTGGAAAACATGTAACAGATTTAGATGCTGAGCTTTAGTTACTTGCTGACATAGTACTTCACTTTTTACATGGAATCTTTAATCTGGGTCAAAGATTGACAGATAATATAAATACTATTAATACATTGAATCTAATTTTTCAGTTTTTTTTTCCAACTTTTAAATTGTTATCTTTTTTTATTGCGAATTTACCATGATTCCCTCCATGATAAAAAGATGTTTTATATTCAGATTTTATTTAATATGTATGAGTAATTGTATTTATTTATTCATTGCAAACGTTTAATTTACGATTTTGTTGATGATTTTGAGATTTTTGATAAAAGAGATTTTCAGCAAGTCCATTAGTCCCTAAATTGTTAATCAGAAAATAGCAGCTTTAAAATTGTGGCAGCTTACAATACTGTCTCATCGAAAGTTGTGAGGAGGGTGATAATTTTCAACCTGTCTCTTAAAAATATATTTTTCTGTATGTTTTTATTGGAAGCTATTTGTTGTCTTAATGTTTTGCTGAAAAAGGCCCTGGAGCCCATTTGCCATTCAGGGATTTTTTTTTTGATGTATGTATATGATATTTACCTAGCATAAACTGGATCCTATTAAATTTTATTTCTATCTAGGAAGCGCATGAATCTGATAAAGATATAAGTGAAGTGTACAAGAAAGCAATTGAAATTATTGATGAAATATCACATGCATTCAGTTTACGTTCGATACGTTTTGTGGCGTATATGATTACAACTACTATATGTAAAGTATTTAAGCATGTGTTTGTCAATAACAAAGGGATTGATGCTGTAAGTACCTCTGTGTGATTTTATAAATACCATTAAATACAGCAACTAACACATACACGTAGAATAATACTATATATGCTATGCACTTAGCATTTTTTTAAATCATAGTGGTTTCTGAATTTCGCTTCATAAAATGCTTATTTACTATATCATGCTTGGGAATAATATTGACACTTACCTAATCCGTCACTGTTTAAATAGGTATTTTATATTGCATGATAATGAAGTTTTGAATTTAAAGGCCGATATTTTAATGGCGTCATTACTTTTGCTTTTTAGACTGAAAGGTATGAATCTTTGATTAATTTTTTTGTCTTTTACGCTACTGCGTAAGAAAATTCCCAAGTAGGTTTTTAACCTATTAGATGTGTTTAGAAAAAATATGCAGGTAGTTGTGTGAAAAATTAACAAGAAAAAAAGATTGAAAAAAAATACATTAAAACGAAAAATATTTTAAAAACAGAAAAAGTTATGAATTTATGTGCAATTTTTTTTTTATTACAAATTGAGAGGCAATTATTGATAATTAGTTATTATATAATTAATATTTATTACTTGTTAATAATTGTTAGACATCTTAATTGCTAAGTGGCTTATTATTAAATTTTTTGAATAGCTGATTTTTTTTTTTTTTTTTCTTAAAAATCACAGGCTGTCATTTAAAAAAATTCTTATTAGACATTAGGTTTGAAAATTGCTTTTAATTTCAGAAATGTAGGATTTTCTGGAAGGCATGTCCAAAATTCCATTTTTTGATTAGTTCTTTTATTTTCGCGAATCCATCGGTCACTAAAGTCTTTGGCATGTGCGCTATTTATGTTTTTTTTGCAAAAGTATTTAATGGAAGCTGTTTAGTTTTTGTTTCTCAAATAACTTGTTTTTAAAGAAATTGTAGGAAGCCACATGTAGAAACCTTCCAAAATATTATAATTTTTTTTTTTTTTTTTTGGCTTTATGTGCCAGACGCTCAAAATAAAATATATTTTTAGAAAAAATTTTAAGAGATTTGTTGATACTTGAATATCATATACATGCCAAGCATTTTTTTATGAGCGATTTTTCTGATATCTGGAAAAATTAATTTTCTGACTTCTGTATTAGTGTCGATTGTAAAAGTTTGGCGACTCTTGATTTTTTGTTATAAAATATAGATAGAACATAGAAGAAATACAGGGGAAGGAGAAATAATCAGATTAGATATGCGTGTTTATTTTTTCAATGGCGTTTTTATAAGGAAAATTGTTTTTATAACTTGTTAGTATTTTAAGGAGTTTTTGAACTTCAAACTTTAATTTTTTTTGCTTCTCTCTCTATTTTATTTATCTAAATTTTATGTATCTAAAGCTGGTTTACTTGTATGGTAAGATAAACAATTTTTTCTTTTTCAAATTGTTTTTTTTTGATTACTTAATCTTAAAATATGCTTAGATATTTGAATTTTCTTATGTATTTATTTATCTTTATATATTTTTTCCTTCATTGAAGAGCTTTGTTTGCTCCTCAATCCCTTATTTATTTTGGTTATTTTAGCCTCAAATTAAAGGACTTATTAAAGGCCCTACCTAATATAGCCTCTGGATAAAGGTCAATGTTCTGTGTGATTTATTCATTATCCAATTGCAAACAGCACATTAATCAGTGAAATTATTTTTTAACCAGTGAATGAAGGTGAAAAATTTTCACGTTTTTTATTCAGTTTAAATTATACACTTGTTGTATTGTCTCCACGTTATTTGACCACATATTAGTAGATGAAGAAAGAACTGGAAAAGAAGAAGTGACAAGTAGTTTAACTGATTAGACTCCTCTGCTATACTTAAGATAATGTTAAGACTAAGTCTTACAGTAAGTAATGATTTCCATGAAGTGATATTGATGGCTATGATAAAGATGATAGTGAAAAAGACAGAAAAGATTGAAGATATTTAGAAATAACGTTTTGCTTCTTGTTGCATAAAATTAGAGAATCTATTTGATATTGGATTTGTTCTGCAATCAGAAAGCATTTAAAAAATGACTTTTACATATAGCTACATTAAAACTAGATTCGTTAGTGTGATAAAGGCCACACATTATGTTAAAAGTAATGTTTATCAAGCTTAATTATCTAAAAGCTTTGAGTTAGATAATAGTAATAGAATAGTATTTAATGTTAATAATATTATCTAGAATTATGAACAAAATATTATGACATTTATATGCAATTAGGGCACCTTAATAAATGAAAAAAATACCACAAGCAGTTAAAAATATGGATACACCGCCCTTGGTACACTCAACTTTAGGTTTACCTTTTGGTTTATAGACTTAGAAATTAAAAAAAAAAAAAAATTTTTTTCTCTGCTAGAGCTAATGGACCAAAGTGACAAGTCCGTTACTAATTTGGGATTGCCATAATTTTAGCGATTTTGGTCTAGAAAAAGTGTGAATTTGTGCTAAAATTTGATAAAAGTCACATATAACATGTCCAAGATTGTACCTCAAGGTTTTAAGTAAATATCATGAAAGTTGATGTGCTAGTGTCTTACTCAGGAAAATTTTCATTTGATAGATTTGTTATGGTCCCTATTATTGCAATGACATTTTATAGAGTAGGTTACGAACATGTTAATTAAAACACAAGAGGAAGTGATAGGCTGTTTAAATCTCTCTTTTGCAGCTGCAAAATGGTTTTCCAAAAATTACAAACAAATTTATGAGTCTTTGTGAGGCTTAAATCAACATTTAGAAAGGTAAGACATTCAAGATGTTTTTTATCATTTGTTTTTTAAGAGGAAGTTTAGGTGCGTTAACTTGCCAAAATAAAGCTTTAAAGTAATTTGAATTTGAGGCGACTTCACAAAAATATTATTTGGAATAACGAGGGCATCTGTCAAAAAGACAATGAGATAAATTTCTCAATTTCCATTGGCAATTTTATTAAAATATAATAACTGGGTCGTCACTCCTAAAATTCCCTAAATAGTCTTAAAAATGAAAAGGTTCCTAAAATCTCCTCATAAAGAAGCAAGAAAAATTAAAAAGATTTATATTTATTTCTGTAAAAAATATACCAAATATGATGTACAAGTCTTTTTATTAACATCGGAGAGCAGTTTAATTTCTTTAAAGTTTCGTAAAGTTTTGTCTTCTTGAACTGCAGTTTGTTATAAATATTCTTGTTAAAAAAAAAAAAAAAGAAAAAAAATCTAAATGACGTTATTCTGTGACCACGAGTGACCAAGCTTAATATTAAACGATTATGAATTATAAATTTTATATTTGACATTTTGTTTATAAAAAAAGTCTGAATTTCTGTAGCTCTTAAGTGCATAGTTTATTTGGTCATTTCTTTAGTTGCTCATTCAATTTTTGACTTCTTATTATATTTATTTGTTTTTACTAAGATTGTGAAGGAATGTTTTTATTAGTTTTTAAAATACAGTAAAGACGCAAGTTTCTAAATGAGCGGCTCCAACTCTAAAAGTTTAGCTTTTTTTATGTTTCTTGCAGTGTTTGATTTCTATAGCAGGCCAAGGTGTTAAAAAAGCTTGAAAATTAAGGACATTGGTAACTATTTACAATCAAACAAGTATTTAACTGTATATGTATTAAAAAATAGATCAGGTGTGGTTCAGTTCAGTTTCATTCAGGGAGTACCTATTTTTCTTTTCAAGAAATGATAACTCTTTTCAGGCATTTCATTTGGGAATTTCGCATACCATGACATCATTATCATCCAATAAAATAAATTTCATGAAAACAAAATCTGCTCTAGTTGTAGCAATATATTTTTAAAACAGAAAGATCATCAAAACAGATGTTTGAACATTTTCAAGGAAAGGAAAAGTTTCTGTTGGGCAGTTTAACTATTTACCTAATATTATAAACAGGGCATTTGAGTATTTTAATACCAGTAGATGACTTTTAAGTTTTGCATATACTATAAGTTACCAATTGTACGTTTATTGACACATAGCTTAAATAAATAAGCTGTCAATAACCAAGATTTGTTGGATAAAAGTGTTTTGGCATTCTTGAATAAAACTTTTTATGGCTGGCCTGAATTTTTGGCAAAAGCAAAAGTATTCCCAGTGACTAAACTTACTGCAGATTTCTGAATTCGGACAGCTGCATTTGTCTGAGAGTGTCAGGTAATTTTTGTTATTTTCAATTTTATTTCTTAAAAAGTATTTTGACACTGGTTCTTATTAAGCCAATTTCATCCCAACATAGCCTGGAACTGGTTAGCTTGGTAATGAGACCATCAGTCTGTAAATACATCGAATACCAGCTTCTTTAAATTCTGTTTTTAATAATATCTGCAGATTTTATATATTTGTGATTTAACTATCTTTTGTCGTAACCCTTGATACATATTAAATATGTGTAATTATAAAGTAGACCGTTAAAGTAAAACTGTTTAATCATATCAAAAAAAATTGATTAGGTTGTCATAATTATTATTTAAAAGAGTTAAATGCATTTAATTTTTCAAATTAATCACCCCTTTCTTTTTATACTAGTGTTTATGTGAGGTGATCTTTTGCTTATTACTGTTATGTTGATTATGGCCCGAGTATAAATTGATGGGAGGGGCATATATAAGGATCAAATATACATAATTTATTTCAGAGTTTTGAATTTTAATTAAAGATTTATAAGTTATTCTTTAAGTAAAATAAACACATTTTTGTCCTAGCCCTACAGTGTAAACGGCAAAATATGCATACATCTCAATAAGATTATAAAGACTAAGTTATAATCAATCATCAAAAGGTTAAAGTATTTTAATACAATTAAAATTAGATTTTTGAGAATTTCAAATTTATTATTATATATATTATATATTTATTTTGTTTGTTATTATATATTACTCAAGAATAACATGTGACAACGTGTGAAAGTGGGCTAAAAGAAAAAGCAGCTTTATAATTATTTAATTAATATTAATATTGCTATTATCATTTGTTATTATTTATCATTTATTATTGCATACTTTTTTATTATTTATTTATAATTTTTATTATTATTATGAGAGGTTATTGAGTCTTAATGTCTTGTCAAAAGCACAACTCTTTGCAGAGCTCTTATGTCTTTTAAATATGATTACAAGTTCTAGCGTTACAAAGTATTCTATGTGAAAGGCATATCAAAAATCTTAATAATTTTTACACATTTTCTAGATCAACACTTGTTTTTTTTTTTCATTACTTTTCTTTTTTTATGCACTCGATGAGCAAAACAAAGTGTGTATTGCATTCTTAAAAGACGGAGTTTGATTAATAAGCTATGTTAAATGGGCACATAATAAATATTTTTTTATGTATAGAGAAAATCGATTTTAGGTAATCGTACCATACAGGTATATTTGAGAGCATAGGCAGTGCGGTACATCGCACGCTTCAGCCTTCAGTAGGCCTGATCTACGGGCGTGGGAGAAATGCCTGGGGTAGTGGATGATGAAAATTAAAATTGGATAACACATAAGAATGTATGAGAAAACAAAAACTTTGAAGTAAATCAATCTTATATTTAAATTTTTTTCAGAATAAAAAATAATAACTTCTTCTGGTTAAGTTTTCTCACCAATTTTAGAGAGAACGACAATCTCAATGACATCGCCAAACAAATCCTCTGTTTGACATTCTACAATTTCTCGCAATACTGTCAAACTTTAAGTTACTTCAACTGACAACCATAACGATTGATTAATTGTTGTCTTCTTTTTTAAAAATTCGTTTTTATATAGAATAGTGTTTATATATAGACAACAATTTTATATATATACAGGTCATTATGTAAATATAAGGACAGGAGATGTCCATCGCACACGTAAACAGTATTTGCGCCTGGGAATTGCACTCAAACAAAAAAAGCTGTGACCAGTGGTATTAGTGTGTGTAGTTGGACAATTGTTTATTTAATTAAGGTATATTTAATGACAGTACTCAGGACTCCACTAGAGGATTATTTGATAGCAATACTCAAGACTCAACTAGAGGTGTATTTGATAATGTTACTTGGGACTCAACTATAGGTTTATTTAATAAAGCTACTTGGGATTCATTTAAAGGTTTATTTAATGACAATTTAACAAACCTAATGTAAAAACAAGTATTTAAAACCTTTTATATAATTTTAAAATAAAATTTTCTCATTTTTGATTTTTTTAGCAATTTTGTTCAAAAGAGGATCATCGGATCCGTAAAACACTGAAACAAATTGGTCTCGCCTAATGTTATAAGGTTATTTAAATAATGATTAGTATAGAGATAGTTTTAGGATGCCAATAAATTTCTGTCAGCTTCATTTTATTAAACATAGATCAAATATTGATCAAAAAGAGTTTTTTGTTGAAATTTTGTTATAAGTTTAAACATAATTAATTTGTTTTTGAAAATTTTTTAGCAAAAAATATACTAAGAAAAAATCACCAGCTTATGTATAAATTGGATACCTTACCACTTTTCCTATCTTCTGGTGAATTTTAAGAAAACTTTGTTACCTAAGTATCGAAAGCGATTAAAAAACTCTTTAAACTTGCTGCCTACACAAAAATTTTTGTCACGAAAATTTATTTGAAAATTGTAAAATTTATAATTAATATTTAATATATAATTATATTTTCCTAAAAAGTTTTGGTCATTAAACTATGTTCAAAATTGTAGAGACAAAACACATTTCCTGGTTTAAAAAAAAAATATGTTTTTTATACTTTCACAAAAAAACCTTTTATAAAAACTAGAAGAGGGTGATTTAAGCAGATAAAAATAATATAAAAGTAATATATAGTAAAAAAATAAAGTAATATAATTAGAAAATTTCCATATAAATGCACATTATAATAAGCACCAATTTTTTGTGCAAAAGAGATGCCAGAAGGAACGTCAGATTGAAGCATTTTTTTTTATTTTAATGAGTGGTATGAATATTAATGATTGATAAATTAAAAATTAAATGTATTCCTGGAGCCATGCCTAAACAAGGCATGAGTTTCTTTAGTAATCTCCTTATCTATTTTGTATCATCAAATTACCCAAGGTTATATTAAAAGTAATATTAACTTTAAAAAATGCATTTTTAAGTTTTTAAAACAAAAATGTATTTTTAAATTTTTAAAACGGTTTTAATTGTTAATATATAGTGTTTTGAATTTTTTGTGTCTTTTAAATAAAACAAAACTTCTCTAAAATTTAACCATCCTTTAAATTTTTTCTATTCCAGGCTTTGGTGCCCATCAAAATTGTCTAGACTTCTTGATGTAGAAAATGGTTTAAACTTAGTTAGTTTCTAATTTGATAAAATATTATGTTTAGTTTCGTGAATGTAGTCGTTTAAGCAGAGTCGTTTTACTTCCCACACATAACAGTTACTTTGACTTTATACTTGTTAGCTACTTGTGCTTCGCATTGAATCTCCCTATGCCTGCTATTGCTGCTGGTCAAGGTAAGTAAGTTTAAAAATAAAAATCGCTAAATCAGTCATTAAAAATACTGGGGTTTTAATAAGGGTAATGTGTCTTTTTATTCCATTAAAATGCTCTCCTTGTTGTAACACAGTAAAATCATGTTATTGAATGGAAGAATGACTCAATGATTATACAATTACAATTCTGAAGTGTCTTCTTGTTTCAGCAGAACAGAAATTGTAATATTTAGCATCATTATGATTGTTATAGAAAAAAAATTTTCATGGAATGTCTAGGATTGTATTTACTCATCTTCCTAAAAATTATGTAATCACCTTATTAAATGTTTTTTTCAAAACAGGTGTGAACAGGTGCTCAGTAGTTAACAAGGTAGGGTTGCCATATTAACTATAGTACATTTTCGAGGTGTAGCTTGAGTTGTATTTAGGGCCGGGTTCCTTATAGCACAGTCCAGTATTCTATGTTAACCTTCAAAAGCTTGATACTTAACGTACCTCTAGCTTGCTGGTGATACATTGTAAAGCTCAAAAAAATTTTAAGGTCCTCTCGAAATTCCACATTATCTTCAGTCTGAACCTACCTTGCAGGTTTTGTGGAGCTGATTTTTGTATAAGAATGTTGGAGTCTTTAATATTACTTTGTCAACCTTTTGAAAACAGACTGTTTTTCCATTTGGTCCTTTATTACAAGTTCTAAACAAAGTGAAGCACATTAACCAAATTTCATCCTAAATGTCCTACACCTGTTTCATTCTATCCCAAATGTAACATTTTTTCTTTGATATCAAATATCTTACATGGTTTGTCTGGATTCATCACTATGACCTTTACTTTACTTTTATGAATGAAGTTCTTTCTAAAGCAAATTTTGGTATTATTTTGAAATTTTTTGGTGTCATAAAGGCCACACAGAACTTTGATCTGTTGTCTTGAAAAATTTTATTTGCTTCACTAATTTGTTTTTTAGATTTCTTGAACATAGTCATTGTGAACAGGTTACTGCGTCAGAGTGGTGCATTCTATATGCGACGATCATTTGCATCTGATATACTTTATAAAAGTATTTTTACTGAGTATGTTCAACAGATTTTATGTTTGGGAGAGCGGCCAATTGAATTCTTCCCTGAAGGTACAAGAAGTCGATGTGGTAAAGCACTTCAACCAAAAGTAGGTAAGATAAATTTTTGATAGCAAATTTGAGCTTATGTTAGAAAAACGAACCTTTTTTCCATTTTGTGATCCTATGTGCATACCTGCCCCAATAAAATGTAAATATCTCAACATTGTTTGATATGAACAGAGAAGTTTTATACAAAATCAAGTTTAATGTAAAAAGAATTTATTAAGTGCAAAAAAATCAAATTTTCACAAAAAAAGTTTTTGTGAAAATTACTTCTGAATTATGGTTGTTTATATTATTTATGTTATATTTACCTGATTCTCACTAAAAATGGCTAATCATAAAGTTTAGCAAAAAAACATTGCAAACAAAGAAATGTGTTTATTGTATATTTAAGTTTAATCTTTCATCAAATTAAAATAATATAAATATTAATATAAATATAAGTATAAGTATTAATTATTAGATACGGGTAAGTTAGTGTACACACAATACTTTATCACTTCGAATTTACTGCCATAACGTCTTTCTGAAAGGTCTTTTATATTTTGGAATATTTTGATAATGGTAGCGCCATGAAAAACACTTTATTCATGTTTGGTACTTCAAACTATCGCGTTTAACAAATCAAAGTCAGTTCATATAAAATTTATTCACATGGACTCAAAGTACACGCGTCTTGATTACACTCCGTACTTCGTATTTTGCTGTTGGAGGGTAATCAAACGGTACCAAATTGAGTTTATAATTTTTACACTTGTTGTTGTTGCGTTGTTTACAATTCAAAAATTATTTTAACGGAATATATTTGCCAGTCACTCCGATCCAAAGACATTCAGTTTGGATTTATAATGTCAATGGCGTTAACAACTGTTTACAATATGGGTTAAACTTTGAAACATCTCATGAAATTCTTCTTGTTTCTTTACAATGTATAAACATAAAGTTTTTTCTTCCCTCATTTTTAGCTTAAAGTTAGCTTTGTGTTTTTGGAAGTGTTCCATAATAACTTAATGATTCGATAATTCTGTTGTTCGAAAATACCTTTTTTTCAAATACATAAAACTTTCCAAAGATCATTTTAATATATTAAAATAATAAGCTTTGTATAAAGAATTGATACAGGCATAAAACATTTAAAAGTTTTTAATATATAAAAAAAGGAAGCTTTGTATAAAGAATTGGCACTCGCGTAAAACTTTAAAAAGATCAATTTAATATATAAAAATAGTATAGTAAAATTTGTATAAAGAATTGATTCTTCTAATTTTATATGTATGACTTATTTTTTTTAACTATCTTTTATTTATTTAATGAGATTTTGATATCTAGAATTAATATTTCATTTCTATGAATACATTATTTTGCTTAAATACATCGAACATCAGTTTCTTTAAACAGCGTTTTTGATAGAATATCTGCAGATGTTTTATATTTCAGGTTTAATCATCTTTCGTCATAAACTAGGATTCAAATATTGGTTGCGAGATGTTTATTTGTTAAAAGTATGCTGTAGATCATGTTTTGGCTTGATGTGAACTATTAAAATTGTTTCTGCACATTTGGTATTTGCTGTTATATCCAGTTTTTGTTTTCTTCCTTTAGAATCATAATGCCTAAAATAAACAGTACATCAGCAAAACGAATTGCTCCCAAAAAGATTTGGAGTAAACAGGAAGTTGAGCAAGCTTTGTTAAGAGTGTCGGCTGGAAATTCAAAATGCCAGACAACCAGGAAGTATGGTATCACAGATCCAGAATATTTAAAAGACCTTCTGGATAAATAAGCCCTGAAAAAAAGCAATAAGAAAATAGATTTTGTCAAGCTCCCAGAAAAGAAAGAAAGTAAAATTCATTTGTCATCATCAGAATTAGAGACAAACAAAGAAATAATGAGTGATGGATGAAAAAGAGATTGATGGAAGGTGATGAAGAGGGAATGATAACTACCTGGAAGTTACTAGATTTGCCGAATAAGGAAGAGGACATAGTGCAAAAGTGATATGAATCCAGGCCTGGGAAGGAATAATTTGACTGGGGTTTGGTCTTCTGCACACCATAAATATATAAATAAATTTTTGGCGTGCATTTGCCACAACGCCTAAGTTTTGCAACGTACGCTTGCATGCGAGAAAAAAAGTTCCTACACTTCACGGTATTCATAAGTACTATGGGTTGGTGCGCACCTATGCTCGGTCATTATAAAGTAGTGCAGCTCACTTCCACATATCAATCGTTGTTTATTTTCAAATTTTGGAATCATTTGTTTTAATATGAATTACTCGGTTAATTAAGAACATTTTTCAGCAGATAATTGTTTTTTAATATTGATTATTTGTAGTTCGATTTCTGCAATTATGTTAGATATGGATGAGACTGATTGTTTAATGTCTCCCTTAATATCATAAAAGGTCACGCAATCACCAGTATCAAATGTTTGAATTTTTATTCTTGAAACTATATTCTATAATTTATTTCTACAAACTATGTTTAAACTGATCTTATTCATTCATCTTTATGGTGCAAAACTAAATGTGCATCTTACTGAGAAAATTATTTAACAAGATATATTTGCTCTTGGAGTTTTTTTTATGTTGCTGTATAATCTACAACTTCCCAACGTTTAAGTAAGCAGTGCAATTAAAACAATTATACACTCGTATTTTTAGAGAAAATTAAAATGCTTTGATTTTTTGGTGAGAAAATCATGCATTCAATGTTTTATTATTTATTAGAACCAGGTGCAGGGAGATTTTTTGTTATCAACTTTTGATGACCGTTAAAGTCATGTTAGTTTTGACGCAAATAATAGCCTCTATATAACACAATCAGCGTGGGTTTCATTCTAGATCATCTTCATTCTAGATCATCTTCATTCTAGATCATCTTCATTCTAGATCATCTTCATTCTAGATC
>JAUZNK010008951.1:0-24452 GCA_035046665.1 Euphysa ruthae
GTACAGCTGATCTCCAGCCCAATAATAGCAGCAATACTCAATTCTTGGTGAAATGGTAGTTATATAGATATAAAGTATATTCTCAGTGGGCCAGAATAGAGATCCAACTTGATTGCAGCAGATTTTACAATAGATTCAATGTAAGAATTCCAAGAGAAGTTGTTTGTGAGCGTTTGTGGTCTAACAGTCTAATTTGCATAGATTCAGGGAGTTCACTACCATTCACCTACACAAAAGGATGGAAAGGTGTCCTAAAGCGGTTTATGGACAGAAGCTTCGTTTTTGAAGCATTCAGTTTTGCAAAAGTATCTTAACCCATTCAACAACAGTGCGAAGATCAAATCAGCTGCTATTTCATCCTTATCAAAAACATTGTTTGTCTTCCCTGATGATACGTACAAAGTGGAATCATCTGCAAGCTTACAAAGAATGTAATCAGGCAGATTATTAATGAAAATTATAAAATATGTACACCCCAGAACAGAACCTTTAAGGACACTAGCATTTACTGAGTAACATTTTGAATAGGAGTCATTGAAGACCACTTTAATCTCTTTGTTTGATAAAAAAGACTTAATTATATTTAAACCTTCATCAGAGATACCATATGAATTCATCTTATCAAGAAATCCAGCATTCCACACCCTGTCAAATGCCTTTGAGATGTAGAGTGCAATCGCCTTAGTTTTGCTGTAAGCGTCAAGAGATTGATAGACGCTTTCACAGATCGCAGCCAGAACATCATCAGTGACCAACCTGAACGAAAACTGTATTGATGATCAGAAAACATATATTGAGTAACATATGAGTTAATCAATGATTTAAAGCCTTTACTTATGACTGAAAAAATAGTAATAGGATAATAGTTATAAGTATCAGATCATTCTCCAGAATTGTCAACTTCCAGCAAGAAAAAAAACAGGATTAAGCAATACATTTCTTAAACAGCTTGCAGAGAATCGGAGAGAGTTCTGGAGAGCAATTTTATAATATAATTACAGGAATTTCATCAGGATCAGTAGCTTTAGTAAATTTAGAGTAACGATAACATTTACAACCATTTTGGTTGTTATGAGATAAGTCAAGTTAGTGTCAGTCCTAGGTGGAAAGTCAGGTAATATGTGTACAGAATCATCGAGAGTGGAGTTACTGCTGAGCAGCTTGGCAAAAAGTTCTGCATTATTTTGTTATTTGTTATAATGATATTTCTAGCAGAGGTAACAACTCAGGAGGGATCAAAGACCATTAATCTCAAGATCCAAAATATTGAGTAACCAGACGTCCATAGACATGGTATTGAAAAGAGCGTTTAGTCTCTTTAATAACTCTTTCATTTTCCTAAAGGACTAGAGACAGGTGTCTTGCAGATATTAGGATTCGATGAAAGGAATAGATTATGTATAGAAGGTTGCTCGTTGTCACGATCAGAAAAAGGAATTTGAGAATCAGCTAATTGAGTTAGTAACTGAGGTATGGTCAAGTTGTAGGTGCTGATACCAGAAAATCTAATGGTTCTTGATAGAAATAGCAAGTCAGTGTGGTGTATGTTAAAGTCTCCAAAGATGAAGGTTTTAGCAGATGGGTGAATTATGAGAGTCTTGTCAATATTTTCAGAAGTTTAGTTGGTTACACCGCAGGACTATGCGGAAGGAGAACGGTATAAGAAAAGATAACTGGTTGACTGTAGAAGAGATAGATATAAGCGAATTTCGATTCATCAGAATTTTGATGAGAGCTGGGATTGTTGTGGCAGACAATGATACCATGGCCGTACTTGTGAAAAGACGAGTCCTTACTGTTGATAGGAAAATAAATAAAGTCAACGAACTTATGGCAGAATCAAGATTTGTTTCACAAATTGCCAAGACGTAAGTATGTAAGTAAGTAAATAAAGAATACATTTAGCTGTAATTATGGTATAAATATAAAGAATAAAAGAAAAGTATTAAAATTTTGCACAAATTTTACATTTAAAGTAAATTTTATCATCTGATAAATTTTGATACATTGCTTGAAAATACTAAGAGAAGAGAGTTTTTTTATATGACTAGGAAGATTATGCCAAGCCATGGCCCCTCATGTCAAGTGATGAACTAAGAGGAAAGATTACACATAAGAACAGTCATTGCAAAGAACACAAATGTTGGTTTATGAAAGAGTAGTTTGGTTGAAAACCTAAATCAGGCAAAAACCTGATTTAGGTTTGTTAATTTTCATAATATACGTTGGGTTTAAAAGAAGTCTTGCGGCAATGTTTGAATATTTTGGTCAAAAAGTTAGCTCAATCTGTTATTTTGCTTGTCATTTATGAGGTTTTTCTTTAGCAAAAGCAGTGTTGTGGCCTTAAAAAGCGGCAAAGAAGAGGTACAAGACTGAATTGTATACTCTACTTGCCCCTTAAGACTATTATTGGTTTGCCAATCAGTGTTTTTATCAAGACACCATATCTAGGAAGACTGTATCCCAAGCTGTAGAGGTCTTCCTCCTCATAAGGTAAGACTGATGCCAACCCTGTAACACCAGAATGTATGTGTTTGTGTTTGCGTGTGTTTTGTGAAAAATTTTATTTTAATAGAAAATCCATGACACAATAATAAAATAATTGAAAAAACAAAATATCAAAAAACAAGAATTAAGTTTAGGTTCTTTCTAACTTCACTCGTAGCTCATTGTTTGTTTTCAACCGGAGGCCTGGGATTCATTCATTTTTTTTTCAATCCTTTATTTAACACTTGTAACACTTACATAGCTGAATATAATGTTATAAACACTAATACAAACCAACAATTTTTTTATATACATAAATTCTAAATACATATTACAAAATAAATAAAAACAACATATTGGAAAAGTGCATGACGTTCAGATCCAAGCCTTTATAGTTATTTAAACCAAGAACGATTTGGAGCTTCTATAGCTAAAGGGACGACTATTCTAAAGACCTTTAAAAGTAATGAATTTTTTCCATAATTTTCTCACATGGGGGAGTTTTAAAATAAAGCGATTCTGAGACAGTATGGTACATTTTTTACAAGAAGTATTTCCCACATTAGTTTGGATTAACTTTTTTGATAGATCTATGTATCTCTAACGTTAAGGTACTGTAGATGTTTTGCATGAAAACTGACTGTTTTCCAAGAGTTCCTCAAAATTAAGTTAGAAGTTATCGTGGATTACCCATAATGCTTGCTTTTGAACACGGTGAATAAAATTATAGTTAGTGTTCTTACAAAACGTCCAAAGACGACGAAGGGGTTTTCATTTTCAATCAGAGGGCAACATAAAAGTTGACTTAAAACATTTAAATGAGTTCTCATTTGTAAAATATCCACATAATTTCTAAATCTAAGTAAACTAGAAAGTTGTTTATTAAGTTTATTGTTAGTTGCTATTGTACGTAATTTGCATATATGCTTTGAAAAAGTCAGTTTAGAATCAATAATAATTCCTAGAACATAAAATTCATTATTTACATATAACCTTTGCGAAATCTACAAAGAAGTGGAGAGAATTTATCATTTAAGAAACAAGTTATCTGTAAAAAGATTATTTTATGATCAGGAATTACGTTTGCCCATCTAATAAAGTCTGATGAAGTTCCATTGTTATTGAAATATTTTTGCAATCAGCAATTATTGGACTGTGAGGATGAGCTAAATATTTTATGAGTGACAGTGGAATGTCATCAGTACCTTTTTTTAACTTAATGATGATGTCATGTACTTGTTTGGATTCAATCTATGCTCTCACCTATGCTCTTTTTGTGGGAAAATGGCAGTCATATTAATCTCATTAAGTGAGAGCCAAAAATAGCATGATTGATACTTAGGTGTGTTTCACAATTGACCAATTTTTAGTTAATCATAAACTCTTCCGGATGAGTGTTACTTGGTTCTATGTTCATGTCACCATAAATAATAAAGTGATCATATTTAAAATCTAATAAACTAGACAAATTTTTCAGAAAAATAATGGCAAAACATTTTTTCGGGTTATATACAGGAAGTAACAACCCTTTTCTTTTACCAATAGCGATTTCTAAGGGTTTGAAGACCATGAGGTGAGGATTTTGCTATTATTATTTATAATACAGTTTATAAATAATTTAAATTGTGTATTCAAGGTTTCTTGATAGTGAAAAGGTTAACTCGAGAATATCTCACCACATACATAATTCATTTTATAGGTGCATGGTGCTCCAAATACATTATGTCACTACAAGCAAAATGTTGCCACGTTATTCAGAAAGTGTGGCCAAGGAAAACGACTTTATTTTGAAAACACAAGGTGATAAAAATAACAGATAAAATTCATTTTATTATCCTTCGGCTTAGAACTTCTTCACAACGTATATTTAAAAAAAATATATTATGATATTGTTCTATTTGTCCATTGTTTAAAAACGTTAATTAAAAACGATATAATTGTCTAAAACCCACCAATGAAAATCTTTAAAATTTCGATATCATTTCATCAATTTGTTTTCGGGTCCGTCAAGTTGTTTTTTTTCTTTTAATGGCATAGTGGCGACCAATGAAAATGCTTGATTAAAAAATGTATTAAAAAATAATGATATAAAAATATTAAAATATACCATAGAAAATCCGTAAAATTATTATGGAAATAAGGTTATTAAGGCTATATTAATA
The DNA here is from genome assembly GCA_035046665.1 of Euphysa ruthae. Classification (NCBI taxonomy): domain Eukaryota; kingdom Metazoa; phylum Cnidaria; class Hydrozoa; order Anthoathecata; family Corymorphidae; genus Euphysa; species Euphysa ruthae. Next base: position 4,650 of record JAUZNK010008951.1, read on the forward strand.
TATTATTTGTTTTTAGACTTTTGATGTTGTTGCTATTATCTATATTGTATTCAAATAGTAAAGTTTTATACAGTTTTGTTTATTTACAAAGTTTGTAAGTAAAGTAAGTAAGTAAGTATTTATTCAATATCAATAAAAATATTACAAAATAAATGTTAAGAACGTCGTTTAAAAAAAAAAAAAAAAATTTTTACTTCATACCACAATATTTTAAAAAACAGGTATTGATAGCAGGGATAAGCACAAGAAAAGCCAAAGCCTTATTTTCATTGTGGTCTCTCGATGGGTAGGGGGTGATCAGTTCAAATCATTTGATATATTTTGTTTAACTTACTGTCAAGTATTCTGATAAATTTTATTAAACCATATGAGTTCTCCTGTATGCTGAATTTGGTTAGGTGATTGGCTCCTTTAGAAATTATTAACTTGTGGCTGATGGTTACTGTGATATTATTTTAACTTTAATACGCCAGGTCACGAGGAATCAGTATGTAGACAATGCTCATGACATGTCAAAAAGGTCATTATCCAACATTTTGGACAAAGTCCAAAGTTTTATTTCATATTATGTTTTGCAGTAATTTTTATAAAGAGAAGAATTTAAGGGGAGTTTAATTTAATTTATTACCCCAAAATAATTAAATTTAAGCATTTAAATACAAAATTTGATCAAAGAATTTCATGGTAAATGGAAACAAATAAATAAATTGGAATGATTGGTATGTTAAACAGCTATTTTTGAGCTCTAATTGTGCTAAAAAAAACGATAGCTTTAAGGCAAACCCCTAGCTGTATTAAAATTTTGTGTTTTATCTAAAAATTACATTTTTTCTTATTTTGTGCTTAAAATTTTAAATTTTAATTCATCAGAAGTTTTATATAATGTTAGGGAGGATTTTTTTATTGAGGTTTTTTTGTTTATATTTTGATTTTGCTAAAAAATTTTTGTAATTTGATATATTTTATTATGATTTTTATTGAAAAATTTATATTTCCAAAATTAATATTTATTAATATTTAATTATTAATATTTAATTTATATTTACTAGACAGAATGATGAGTGTTTTTTTTTTTTTTTGATGGTTTAATTCAAAATGTTTTTTTTTTTTTTTATATACCAAAATTGAGAAACAATTTTTTTTTTCTTGTTAAAACTTTTTAATATATTTATAACCATTTATTTGGGCTGCAATCACACACAAAATATTTATCCAATCAAAGGGCTGAAAAATATAAACATGGGTGCGGTGTCAATTCAAAATGGTTTTTCAGGAAAAGTTTGAAATTAAGAAATTCCGGATTTGCACATTAAATTGTTAGGCAAACAAGAAAATTTCTGCTCGTGTGTTACAAATATAGAACTTTCAAGACCAAATGTGCTGCTACATGTGAAAATCTCTGTTTCAGATGTTTCTATTTTTTATTTTAGCAATCGTTCTAAAAGGTATGCTTTTGACTTTAATAAAACTATAAGCTGTTCAGTAGTTTGTCTCTCATAAAAACATTTCAGACAGATCATTGGTTTTATGAATTTGATATTGGAGATTTAGTAGATTCTTAACGTGTAAATTTCTTGTTTAGAGCATTTATTGAGTTTGACAATCTTTCACCCGGCAACGAAACCAGCCCTGTGACACCCGCTGTATATTTGGCTATTAAAATGAGGTAAAGTATATTTTTTGTAACAGTAAGAGTAATGGTAAGCAAGAATATTATATTTAGCATAGCTGTCAACAAATAGCTTTGAGCCATATTTCCAGAAGGATCCACAGGTTTGGTTCTGGTGTACTTAGAGCTCCCACTTGAGCTTACGGAAAAGAAAATCATTATTCTTCTCTTTTGCTCAGTTAAGCATCTCTTAGATAAATTAATTATATTTTGAAAGTTTAGCTTGATTTAGCCCAAGTTTTCAATAAATATATAAAAAGTATACATACGTAAAAAAACTTTAAAACATTTTTCAGTATTCGATTCAAATACGATCATTTTTCAGTATTCGATTCAAATACGATCATTTTTCAATAGTCGATTTGAATACGATAATTTTTCAGTATTGGATTCAAATACGATCATTTTTCAATAGTCGATTTGAATATGGTCATTTTTCAGTATTTGATTCAAATACAGTCATTTTTAGTATTGGTTTCGAATATGGGTCATCAAGTAATTTTTGGCCTAAAATCAAAATTTTTTAATACTTGAAATCCGTCTGTTAACTTTTTTTAAATTTTGCATAAAGATCATAGGGAAAATCTTTTGACCACCTGCTGAAAATTGTCATTTGGAAATCTGGGCCTGATTTATGACAAGAAAATGTTATCAAGCCCAAACTCCTGGTCCCAAGGCATGGTCAACTTTAGGCCTAAACGTTCTTTTATGAGCCTAGGCCTGATTTACCAGCCCGACAAAAAACTTTTTTGACATTTTTGTAAAAGCTACACTCTGAAAATGTTTAGATTAGGAAGTACTATCTTTAATAAATTAGGCCAACCATTTTGATAATTTTTACCTAAACTTTAAAACAGTATTTTTGAGATTTTATTGAAATCCATTCTTTACTTCTTTTTTTTTAATGTTAACATAAGGTAGTGCAAGGGTTTTTGTGATCCTAATGGTTTTCTGTCAGTCTCAGATTTTTATTTTTACAAAGTAACAAAGTCTAAAAACAACTTTCATTACTGGGCATAAGAATGTTAATTTTTTTCACTGAAATAACATATTCAAGTTTTTTTGCAAAATTCTTTAATTATTCTTTTCAATTTTGTACGGGGAATCCAAATTGTCACTTGCCAAACAGCTTTTGTATTTTATTGGGTACTTTTGCCCCTAAACTTTGTTCCATAAACGTCTTTTCTCAATTTTTTTGATTCTGATGATGTTAGAAAATAGTTAGAAGGTTTTTTACAATGTTAGGATGTTTATTTTATTTTTGTTGAAGTTGTTGTTCCTAAAATTTCGAACTTAATAGTTGGATGTATTTATAGGTATTCTTGCATTATAATAGATGACATCCTTTCCTAAGCGTTTCAGAAAATGTCAACGGAAAATAAAAGTATTATTCTTCTAGGCGATTTTAACTTTGACCTTATTAAATGTAGTACTGGCGAAAATACATCAGACTTTTTAAATAGTGTTTCCTTGTATAACTCGCTTCCATGTATAGCTGTACGTACGAGAATCACGGACAGATCTCAAACACTAATTAATAACATCTCTAACTTTACGAACATTATTTCTGGAAATCTAACTACATCCATATCTGTCACCTTTCACAATTCTTTATATACCCTGATTTTAATAAAAATTTTACTACCCGTAAACATAACATTTATCATAGAAGCAAGAAAGATTATGAGAAAGTGTCTTTTTATAATGATTTGAAAAACACTGACTGGAACAATATTGTGAGCGATAAAAACAACATCACTAATGCCAGTTTTAATTCTTTAAAATTCTTTAAATGTCACTAAACATTCAAACCTTGGATTACCAACGGTGTTTTCAAATCCTTGAAAAAACATCTGCATAGTAGATATTTAAGATTATCAGAATAAACAATTATTATTTCATAGATTTAAAATCTATAGCAACATGCTAGTTAGGTTGATTAGGAAAAGTAAACAAAATGTTATATTAACTATTTTTTCTGATAATGTGAAAAGCTTACGTCAAACCTGGAAAGGAATTCAAGACATTCTTCAAATGAAAAGTAAATCAGGCTCTACACCCACTTGTATTCTCGTTAAAGAAACTTCTGTGACTGAGCCATATTGCAAATATATTCAATTCTTACTTTTCGACTATCGAGAAAACTTTACAATTCAAAATACATTCTTCTCATAATCAAAAATCCAGATATTCAGAATTTCTTTATATCTACTACAAATGATACTGAAATATCCATGCTTATTTAGAAGGGACAGCTTCTGGTCCTAATAGTATAGCAACCTATATTCTTAAGGGTCTTAATGGCGAAGTAGTTTCAATTATTTTGGCAAAAATATTCAATTTATCTTTTTCAACTGGTGTATTCCCAGATATATTAAAAACCTCCTCTGTTCTGCCTTTGTTTAAAAAATTGAGCTGTGCAAATTATAGACCTATATCTTTAATATCAAAGGTTGTATAGTTTCTTGAATATGTATAACTGTCACTGATCTTCAATTTGGTTTTCGAGCTAAACATTCAACTTCTCATGCCCTTATTAGCATAACAGAAAAATTACTGACAATAATAATGACAATATTGCTTGCAGTATTTATTGATTTAAAAAAAGCATTTGACATTGTAGATCATGATATCTTAGTTGCAAAACTGGAGAATTATGGTGCGCATGGTATTCCAAAAAATTGTTTTTTTCTCTTACTTACATAACCGTGAAAAATTTGTATCAATTAACGGTTTTAAGTCTTCAGTATAGTCTTCAGACTATACTTAAGTCGGGCCTCCCCAAGGCTTAGTCCTAAGTCCCCTTTTGTTTTTAAAATATATTAATGACTGAAACTCTCTTGTTAAAAATTCTGTTGTGCATCACTTTGCTGACAACAAAAACTTCGTATAAATCAAGAAATCGATTAAAACCATGTGTAAAAAGATAAATTGTGATATTAAGGGTATTACTAACTGGCTTAACACCAAAAACTGTTTTTCTCTGCATATAGGCGAAAATTAGTTCATAATTTTTCGTAAACTAGTAGATTCCACATCTTTGAAGATTAAGTTAAATAGAAAAAAATTATATTCTTCAACTAGTATAAAATATTTCGGATTTTCTTGACGTTGTCATGGAAATCTCATATCAATGAACTGATTAAAAAACTAAACAGATCAAACAATATGCTTTCTAAAATACGTCATCATGTTAATATTAATACTATTTGTTCACTTTGTTTTGCTTTATTCCCACCTCATACGAGTTACTGTTGTCAGATTTGGGGTCAAAATGGTAGTTGATATTTAAATAAGATTTTACTTCATGCCGTTTCATTTTGACTTTTCTTTGAGTTTTCATAGTTCAAAAATTCCTCTGCTCACCGATCTTGTACACGTTTCAAATATATTAATAGTATTTGATTCTTTGTCGTTCAATCTACCAAATTCAATGAAAAATTTCTTCTTTTATAGTAAAGATACCCAACCACAATACTTAGTAGTAGTGAAGCCAATAAACTATTCCTGCCAAAATTTAAAAGTACGAAATATGATAAAAACGCAATAAATATCAGCGCGTCGCTGAACGGAAAAAATCTGTCGCTGGAATTAATAACATTTTTAAGTTACAATATAAAACTCTCTTCATTACAAAAATATTTTCGATTTAAATAGAAATCAATTTAAAAGAATTATTCATAAAGATATATATATATATATTTATATATAATTAATATAATAAATTGGCTGCAACTAACGTTTATATAACATAGTATAAAACAGTATTTTTAATAAAGAAAAATTGTGCTAGTTAACATGGAATAAACATTATTTGAAAGTGGTCATTTTAGGTTGTTTTTAAAAAAAATGTTTTCACATGAAGTGAAAATAAGTATGACCAACAAAGGTGCAATAAATTTTGATATTCAATGATTACGCTTGTTGTTTTTATATTTTCAGCATTCATAATTGCTGAAAAATGAAAATAAAAGTGGATTCTTAAAATCATGTTTACGTGACGCCATTTTTGATTTATCCTAAGAGGCTGTTTTCTTTTGTTTTTCGTCTTTTCAAATTAAATTTGGATTTTTCTATTGCCTAGAGACTTGCGTATGAAATTGGATATATATGTTTCAAAAGAGAAGGATGAAGCTCTTCGTAAAAATCTAGCAGAGAAACCATTTGAGCCATTCAATCCAGAAACAGGTCTTCGTACTAATCGGTAAGTGTAATAAATTATAAATATTATACCTCCACCTTTCATTTTTTCGTTGAGCATTGGTTTATTTTAATCATAACGTGTTTAATTTTTATTTTGATTTGTTTCTTGTTGCAATTTACGGTTTGTTCTCCTCACAAAAAAGAAAAGGAAAATATTTCAAAGATGTAGAAATGCGACATTTCACTAACAGTCAGAATTTTACCCGTAATAGCATTGATAGTGCATCGCAATATCTTACCCGAAATAGCATTAATAGGGTAATGCAATATATTTTACCCATAATAGCATCGATAGGACATTGCAATGTTTCTTAATAAAATCAGGTAAAGTATGGGCTTCAGTTATACTACTTTTCCTAATAACAATTGTTGTTGTAATCTTTTTAGAATGAATACAGATATGAAAGATGATCCTAGACTGTTTGTTACACTTCAAGGAAATGCTAAGCAGGTAAATTTTTATTGATATTTTGTAAATAGCTGAATACTATTTCAATTTCAAACATTTAAAGTATCTGTTTATAATGATTTGAAGGTAATAAAATTTTCAAACACAATGTGCTTAGAAAAAAGCCCACAAGAAAAAACAGGTTAAAGATTAAAAAAGCAATAATGTAGTTGCATAATAGCAAAAAAAAATGGTTTCTATAAAAACAATTTGTAGTTTTCCAAGAAATTTTCTTTTAAAAAGAATTATTATAAAGAGTTTAACATCACAGTGATGCTTTTTTTTTCTGATAAAAAGGCTGTATTTTTTTGATTTAGAAGTTGAAATTATATTTATGTAATATGTACTTAATTATGTTTTTGTAATAAAAATGCTGTAAAATTTTCAGATTTTTTGAATGAAATGTTTTTGTTTGACATTTAGATAAGATTTTTAAATTCTTTTATAGTTTTAAAATTTAATATCTACACCCTAACTGTTGAATACATCGTCTTATTATAGTTATAGTTTAAAAATGTTTGTATGTTGGTTTTTAAATATATTTAGGTGAAACTAAAAGAGGCTGGCTACATTAATCTATGTGTTCAAGAGGTAATATTTCTTAAATGCATGAGTTAAACCTAAGTAAATCTTTTATATGTTAAAAATTGTTATGTTAAATTTTATGTTTAATAGTTTCTCCTAAATATTTACTTGCTCTAATCTTGTGAACCCTAAATATGAGGGAAGTGAGGTTGTGCGTGTATATTGTATTTTATCAAAAAAAAATTTTTTTTTTTGCTTTAAAATGTAATCCTAATGCTCTACAATATCTATTGCATATATTATCTTACAATAACTATTGCATAAATTATCTTACAATAACTATTGCATAAATTATTTTACAATAACTATGGCATAAATTATCTTACAATAACTATGGCATAAATTATCTTACAATAACTATTGCATAAATTATCTTACAATAACTATGGCATAAATTATTTTACAATAACTATGGCATAAATTATCTTACAATAACTATCGCATAAATTATCTTACAATAACTATCGCATAAATTATCTTACAATAACTATGGCATAAGTTGTTACTATTGCTACTCAAGAATATTTAAATTCCAATTTTTAATTTTTAAAACCACAAAATGACAAAAAGATAATGTTTTTGACAAACAAAATCAATATCCCATCAACTAGTTGTTATTAAAAAAAAAAATTGTAATTTTATTACAAGCACACCCGTAAAAGTAAGAATTAAATTCTTCTTTTGAAAATTTGTGGTGATGGCTTAATACCAATACATTATTTAATTGGTTTTAGATAATTACAGTTGATAGGTTTTATGCAACGTACGCAGATCAGGATTCATTGAAAAAATTTAGTGTATTGCATACAAAGATCAATGCTTTTGGTGGTAGAAACCTTAAACCATTAGAGTCTGGCAACATGTGTGAGGGATCTTATTGTTTAGCACCGTTTCAAGATGAATTCTTCCGTGCAGAGATAGTTGCATGTGCTCCAAATTTAGTTAAGGTGATTGATTGTTATTATTGACAAGCAATTCTTAATTCTAATTGGCTAGACTTAATCTAACTATTGCCTGACATTAATAGTAATTGTACCACTGAAAGTAGAAAAGTCTTCCCATAAAATTAAAATTCTGCCATCCCCTTAAAAATTTTTTTTGTGAAGTGTGATAGACCCAAAAATACTTGTACAGAAGCCTTGAGTCCAATTATGTTCGTAATAAATGATTCCAAGTTGATGCTCCTTTTTTGAAATTACTCTTTGAACATCAATTTGGTTTTTATGATTTTCTAAGGAGATTATATATTATTTATTGATCTTTTAGGTATTTTTCTTGGATTATGGCAACACTACACAGATCGTGGATTTTAGTCATATACGACAGTGCCCTGAGCATATGCTGGAACTGCCCTTTCAGGTATCTTATTAGCAGCAAGGTGATTAATAAATTAAAGCTGAAAGTTCATATAGATTATGTACTGTACTGCAGTTACAGTGAAAAGTTGTGCAAAATATCTCCATTTTGAATTTATCGAGTTCATGACTTTTTCAAAAAAATACACTTTATAAATTTTTTAATATTTTGGTTCTACCTAAATATTATTATCTGTTGTTATAAATATTATTATCTGTTGTTATAATTATTATTATCTGTTGTTATAAATATTATTTGTTGTTATGAATGTTATTATCTGTTGTTATAAATATTATTAGCTGTTGCTATAAATATTATCTGTTATTATAAATATTATTATCTGTTGTTATAAATGTTATTACCTGAAAAATATTATTTATAATAATTTTAGCTTTGTCTACTGTTTTGGAAAGTTCAGCGCAACCAAGATCAAAGTACACCAAGAAATTTTTATTGTACTTTTAGGTTCTTTACAAAATTCTTTAATTTTGCTGGAATTTTTGAATGAAATTTAGAAATTATTTCTTCTAATGATTTATTGTTTTTTCGGGCACCGTTGATATAAATATAAATAATATAAAAAATTATAAATTTTTTCCAAAACAACAGATGAAGATTTATATTTATTTCAAAAAATATTTATGTATTATAACAAATAATTATTTATAATAGTAATAATAATGTTATAATAATTATGTTATATAATCAATGTTATTTATGTGTTATAATAATAATTAATAATAATAATAATAATTAATAATAATAATAATAATAATAATGTTATGTTAATAATATCAATAATAAGGTGATGACAAGTAAAAATTTAAGCTAAAAAAGTATTTGCCTGTTTTTTTTTTGTGTCAAATATTTTATAAGAGAATTATTTACAGCATATCTTGACTTGCATGAGCACATTTTTAAATCCTAAATTCCATTCAAATTACCATTGGACAGTTATAACTGTTAACTTGTATTGTTGCAGTTAGAATATAAATCTGTTTTAAGTAAATTTCTGTTGAAATAAATCCTTTCAATCACTAGCATATTTATATTTATAGAATACCATAAAATTTATAGTAAATATGGAGTTAAACGAAATTTTTTTTAAGTAATTATTGCTGTGATGTTTTTATTTGGTTCGTTTATGAAGCTTTAATCAAACTTTAAGCCTGACCAATTTTTTCTTAAAAAAATTTCTTTCAAAAATACAAAAAGTTAAACACAGAATAACAACAATCAACCTTTCTTTTTTACTTACTTAACATCTTTGAAAATCTCTTAAAATTCAATGTGTGTTGAACTTTGTTCCCAGCCTCTAGTTTTTAAAAAAGGTTGCTCAATTTTTATATTGCTCTTGCTCTTGGGAAGACTTGGTTACCATCATTAAATAATGGTGCTAATTATTTTACTAAAAAAATAGTTTATGAGATTCTTTTGTAGGCATTTGAGTGTTACTTGAGTGAAATTCGACCAGCTTATGGTGAATGGACTGATCAAGCATTGATCCGGTTTGCTGAACTAGCTCCTATATCAACAAAAATTTTAGTAGCTAAGGTAAGATATAAAATAATATAAATAAATTCTCAAGTTCAACATCCATCAGTCCTGAATTAGATTTATTGCTTATTTAATTGATGTCTCTGTAAAATTAATAACTCTTTTAAAAGGCATCCTTCAAATTGACACCTTTCTCAAATTGACACCTTTTTCAAATTGCTTCATTCTCTTATAGAATCCATCCCCTTTGCTAAATTTCATTTTTAGATTAAATTTGAGATTTGAGATTTTAGAAAAATTTTTATGAAATCATTGTAGAAAAGTTGCAGAAAGTATAATTTTGTACAAAATGTCCTTGCTTGGGACACGCAAGTTATTCTTTGAACAAAACTTTGTAATTGTGTTGACAAACTTTGTTCATGAAAGATATAATTTATCTTAGATTTATTAAAATTTCCTATTTCTCCTTTGGAATTGCATTTTTAGTGGGTTTTCCCCATTAGATTTTACTTTTTTTTATCTATGGTAAAATGTTAATAACTGGTTTCGGGTACTATTTACGAGTTCTTTATTTTTTATATTTTCTAGATTTATTGTGTTATGCATGGTGCGTGCCGTTTAGAGTTGTTCAATGACGACTTGAATATTAACAGAACATTAATTGAAGAGAAACATGCTGCTTTCCAAGAGGAGAGTCTTCAATCAAAGGTTAGATAATTAAAGTGCTGTCTTTCAAGTGTAAACTCCACAACCAAAGAGAATTGAAATTGCATGTAATTTTCTTAAAATTAAAAAATAAGAAAATAAGATTCTGGGTGAAACCAAGGAACCTCTTTACTGGTATTGCATGGTGTCTTATTCAAATTATGAGTGTGATTTATATTTAAATTCTGACTGGATTGGGGGATTACATGTCATATTTTTTATCTAATCTAGGCGCTTTGTGAGTGATAGAATTGCTGCATGATACATAATGTCGTATACATGATATTATTAAGTTGAACACACTTAATATACTCACATCACTCACATTATTGTTATTATTATGATAATTTTTACTTCCTCTCATTATTTATATTAATATATGTTTAAAGTGTAACCTTGTTTACACATTCAGCTATAACACTTTGTTTATTTGAATTTTCACAGTGGTTTTTTTTTTGTTATTGTTTTTGTTTTTCCTCATTGATTTTCCAGGCTCCATAGATTTTTGCTTAGGCAGATATAAACTCATCCTTCAATTTTTATTTTTTAATTTATTTTTGGTTTGTTGTTTAGGATAATTTTTTTTCTGTTTTTTGTGATGATAATATAATATAATGTGTGCTGCATGGTTGTCGTTTATCCCTGTTTTGTATGTATTAAGCAAGTTAGTACAAGACACCATGCTATCCAATGTGATATTTGCAATTTTTGGGTCCACGAAAAGCGCTAGAAATTACATGCTTCCCATCTGATTTGTATTGTATTATTTGGATCTCTCATATGTTTCCCTATAGCAAAATTACAAAGGAACAAATTTTAATTATGTCAAAAATTTTTACCAACATAGATTTTAATGCTATTTCTTCTAATCTTAATATTTTTCCTGGTCTCCGTGATTTTACTTTTTTCTGTCATTCTAATCACCTTATTTCTGAACACAGTTCTTCTGATGGTGGTGACAATGACACACCACTGATCAACTATAAATGTTATGGTATTGAGGAATTTTGCACTGCCAAATTTGACAAAAACTCTTTCGATATGCATTTAAATATTACCTCACTCTGTGTGGAATTTTGAATGAACTTAACACCATGGGTTTTGAGTTTAGCATTATTGGTATTACTGAAAGCAAGCTAAAAAAAGACACCACTCTCCCTACTAGTGTTGACCAAGATAATTATGCTATCGAGCACAAACTTACCATATTTTCATTGCGGTGGTGCTCTCATTTTTATAACTAAAACTCTCCACTACAAGCCCCATAAAAATGTGTTAATGTACAAGAGCAAACAACTTGAACCAGTTTTTATTGAGAACATCTGTTCAATGTGATCTAATTATTGGATGTATGGAGATACCTTTGTATGTCAATTTGTGAGTTTAATGAATACTTTCACCTTTCTCTTCTACAAAAGCTTTCTTTTGAAAGCAAGTTTATTTTTCTAATTTACTTACCTGTGATCATGATGATGATACCTCTGAATGTCTTAACTCTTTAGCATCTAACAAATAACAAATTCATCCCAAAAAAGAATAATATATTTTATAGGAATGTTTGTAGCCTCGACCAAATTAGTTTTCTAGAGGAATTTTCAGCTGTAGACTAGGAGCATTGGGCTGGCACTAGTACTGGTGATACCGATCTTTCTTTTAATAGCTTTTTTGACAAGTCTGATTCTCTCATTGATAAATTTATTCCACTCAAAAAAATCAGTAACAAGAACTTCAAACATCAATTCAAGCCGTGGATCATCAAGGGAATTTGTGTTTCAATCAGGATGAGAAACAAATCACAATGCAAGTATTCTCGTTGTACTAACCCTAAAGTACAATTTGGTTCTCATCACAGGTTGTACAGAAATATGTAATACTTAACTGTTAGTTAACTTAATCCAGCAAAGCAAGACGAACCATTTTAGCAATTTTTTTATTCGCAATCATAATCTAAGAGAAACATGAAAGGGAATTAAAAATCTATTTAATGTCCATGACAATAATAGATTTCTACCCACACGTATCTCTGGGCCCATCAACTCTATCGTTATCGACCCTAAATGAGTATCAGATGAGTTTAAAAACTTTTTTTCCTCAGTGGCTGGCAAAATTCAAAAAACTGTTCAGTCTTCTCATAACAACTTATAAAAATATCTCAAAAACCTAATCCCTGCTGAATATTTTTTTACTCTACTACTAATTATAAGTTTCCACTCTCATATCCAAACTAAATCAAATAAATTATCTGGTCCCAAAAGCATTCTAACTACTCTATTACTCCTGCTTAAAGAAAATATATCTCCAATTCTTTCTAATCTAATAAACTTATCTATCTCTACTGGCACTTTCCCTGACTCTTAAAATGGCTCAGATTATTCCAATTTTTCAAAAGGTTCTAGACTACAATGTAACAACTATAGACCCATCTCATTACTTTCCAACAGCAAGCTTCTTGAAAAACTAATGTATTAACTAATGTGTTCTCAATTGCCTTAGTGGTCTACAGTTTGGATTTCGTGCTAAACACTCTAGCTCTCATGCTCTTGTTAGTATTACTGAAAAAATCTGTGAAGCTCTTGATGCTGGTAAATTTGCTTGTGGTATATGTATTGATCTCTAAAAGACATTTGACACTGTTTGCCATGTAATTCTTTTTAAAAAGTTTTATTTTTATGGTATCTGTGGCTTAGCAAACATTCATATCTTTATCTACGTAACTAATTTGTCTCAGTTTATTGTTTTAAATTCTCTTTGAAATCTATTAATCATGGTGTCCTACAAGGTTCTCTTCTTGCACCCATTCTCTTTCTAATTTACGTAAATAACTTATATATGTCTCTAAGGCACTTAACAGAGAGCTCATCGTTTTGCAGATGATACTAATCTCTCACTTATTGATGGTTCCCTTAATAAACTTGGAGTCAATGTCAATAATTATCTCCATGACCTCACTGATTGGCTCAATGGCAATAAGATCTCTCAATAAAACTGAAACTGAACTGAAAGTAAAACTGAACTCGCTATCTTTCGTCCAAATAGTCATTGATTTAAAAATGAAAATTAATGGTAAACGTCTTTCACTCTAGCTCTATCAAATACCTTGTAATTATTGTGTATTAAGAATGTTAAGACTATTTCAGACAGTAAACGTTGACGTTGTTTTGAAGTGTTTGCTGTAAAAAGCAGACAATAAAGCAGACATTCATAATGGCGGTAAGTCATAATAGCGGTAATGATTTCTGAGTTTTTAAATTGATACCCTGTTATTAATTTTCCAAAAGATATTGAGGGCACAATTTGAGAAAAATGAAAAGATTTTTTAAGTTTTCAGTCAAATTTTTCCAAATTTTGTTGTTTTCCTCAAAAATTTTGTTCAATTATTCTATCTTGTAGAAAAGTGGCAGTCATCAAAATTCAAATATTTAGAATAAGTGCTTACAATGAAGCTGGGCCACTTCTGGCAAGTCTGGAATATTTATTTTAAGTTTTTTTGTTGTTGTAAGGTTTTTTCAAACAATTCCTTTTATTAAGATTCCAAACAACCTGCTTCACTAGATAATAAAATTTGAATAAGCTTTACAGTCCATTTGTTAACTTCATAAAAAGTTAGTTATTCCCTGTGTTTCTTCATTTTTGCTTATAAATTTTTAAATAATTTATTGGAATTTGTTTTTAAAGTAGAGGCAATCGGACAATGGATTAAGCTTCTGGTTAACCTTATTCTTTTTGTTTATTTACATTTAGAGGCGGCATGAGCAAAGTCTCAAAGAAGAAGATCAGAAAGCTATTCCTCCACCTCAAGACATTTTAATAAAAGACGCTTCACATGTAAAAAAAGGGGAGGATGTTGTAAAGGTTACTTTTTTCGTTTTTTGTATCTATTTTAAAATTAAGACTACTATTAGTGAAGTAAAACCAGAATAACAGAATAATAAACAAACAATTTTTTTAGAGCGACTTAGATTTTGCCACAATAAGATACATATTTATAACATTTATTTACTTACAGCAACCTTGAGGCTATAAATTTTATAAATCAACTGCAGGAAAAGGTTTCGCTGAAATTTAGTTTAGCTCATGAAATGTAAGAAATAATCAGAAAATGACTTAAGTAAAGTAAACAGAAACGTAACTGAAGAAAAGTAAACAGAAGCACAACAGAAGTAAAGTAAACAGAAGCGCAGCATAAGTAAACAGAATTATTAAAAAATGAATCTCATAACTATAGCCGCACAAGAAATCAACAAAAATTTTCTCTAGTGAAGCTTTATTTATTTTATTTTAAGATTATTTTTTTTTATATAGGTATATTATTTCGACACATTTTTATTAAATAATAATTTTTTACGTTATTATTTTTTTAGATCAGTTTACGAGGCCCAAATAGCCCGTATGAACAATGTTTTTTTGGTTTAAATGCTTCATCTAGACTGAGGTAAAATTCTTAGCATTTATAAAGCGTTTTTTGTTTTTTTTTTTCACCATATGCAAGTATAAAATACATCGCTCAGTTATCTCTAGCAAAAGTTCCTAAATGTATCTCAAAATTAATATTGGTAATTTCCAAATTGAGCAGAATATCATAATTTTGCCTTTAACTTTAAGCCGCCGAAGGACGTACATCATACATCCGACACACAAGCTGAAGAACCCACACCGTATGTTTTTTGATATACCAAAATTTATTTTGAAATAAAAACAAGACCAGATAAAGTAACAGAATTTCTTTTGATTTTATAGTTGAAAGGAAGGATGTTTCAGTAATTTTCAGTTGTTTTGTTAAATCTGCTCTGTATTTTAAAAAAATAAGGGTATATAAAACTTTTTTTTTTTCTGTTTTTTTTATTTACTCTGAAATGGCTTTGCGAAAGCGTACTTTTATAAGAGCGCAAGTTTTTATTGAAAATTTTATTGACAATTTAGAGTCAGATTTCAGTACTTCATCAGAATCTGATGTTTCTGAATATGATGGTAAGTATTTTCTAACCTTTTTAGAACATTTTAAAAATAATTTGAAGATAGCTGTTTGAAATAACTAATTAAATTTATGTTTCACCAAGATGAAGGACGTTTTTGGATTTTTTTGTTCTTTCTCATTTGCTGATATATTAAACAATGCCATTTTAGTGCATTGTATCATTCAAGTAACTAGCTAAGGTTGTTTTTTCTAGCTGTAACATTAAAATAACTAGCTAAGATTGTTTTTCAACGAGAGGTGACATCCATATTCATGTTGGCTCTACCCTAGTACGTTTTCTGGTCCCAAACCATGCGTCCCTCTTTGTATGCCCTACAGCCATCTGGTGTCTGCTCAGAGAAGAAGCGTTTTGACGAAAATATATGGTAAATAAGGTTTTGAGGAAAACATTTTCAAATAATGGTTTTGAAGAAAAAATTTGGAAGTAAGTGTTTGAAGTATATATTTGAAAAAAGAAATTGAAAAAACATATTTTATTATCTTGCCACGCTCAGCAGCAAACCCTTGAACCCACCCACTTCAAGCAGATATCTAATAAGCGTGGCAACGTGAACAGGCAACGCGACCCCTGAGATGTTCTTGAACTTTTTTCTCATTTATTGAACAGATTTCATTGGATGGGGATGATAGGGCATAGATGACACCATTTCTACTGCTCTATCTTTATATTCACCTATCCCTCAGACTCAAGACATGTGTCAAGACAGTGCACTTCCAGTTTCTTCATCAACCCCAATGATGTCAACTACTACTCCATCAGAAAGTAGCTCTGAATCATATCAAACTTCTAAGAAAGTTCTGCGAACTCCTACGTGTGCTTGTGGCAATGTACATACACGCAGTATTGGGAGACGTAGTCAAGGACGTTACCAAGGTCACAATTCAACAGCATCCGTACAGTCTAATGGAGACGACTGAAAAGACCCAGTGAGGCAGCAATTCCAAATACTTCACATCCACATATCAACATTAAGCCAGACGATCCTACTAGTCCATTGACTACTAGTGTATTGTAAAAAACTTTCTTGACAAATGAAATTATTGACAATATTGTTGTTTTTTCCAATAAATATACTGAAATAATGTTGAATGATCTGCCGTACAAGCACAAATGAATTCTAAATACCGATGCCTTTTCAATATGTGGAAGGATGATACCACTAGAAATGAAATGTTGCTATTTTTTGGTGTTTCCATGGAAATTATCCAGAAAGCAACCATTCAATCATACTAGAACCGTCAACATATCTTATCTACACCAATATTTAGTTGTCTAATGAGAAGGGACAGTTGTAATGATAGTCTACGAAAGCTATTTTTTGGAATCGTCAATTTCAGAGTTCAAAGAAAACTACAGGCCTAAGCAACATTTGGCGATTGATGAATACCTTTCACCATGGAAAGGTCGATTGAATTTCCGCATATAAATACCAAATAATTGAGAGCGATACTGAGTGAAAATATTTATGTGTGAAAGTGAAGCTGGTTAGTTGCTAAATTTTATTTTATATACTGGAGCAACTACCAAATACCCTAATCTTTTTGCCAAACTGCTGTTATCATCGTTTAATGACTATAAAAGTTCTAAAGTAGTCTTGTCATTGTTCCATGGTTACCTAAACAAAGGGCATTGTATCACAGTAGATAATTATTACACTTCTCAGCTAACCAGAGCATTAATGATAAAAAAACCCGACTGCTATGGTATATTACCATGGAAACAGGGTCTCCCAAAAGATTTGCTGGATTAGAAACCGAAAAAATCCAGCCCTCCAAAAATTCAGTTCAGCGCCGATATTGGTATCATGAAATGGAACGACTTGAACAAAATCTTCAAGTTTGTTGCAATGTTACCAACCATCCATACGTTTGATTTTCTTGATTCCAATAAGAAGTATCGAGTAACTGAAGGGATAATTAAGAAATTGGATGTCATTATTGATTACAATAAAATAACAGGTAGCCTCGATATAGTTAGTCGGGATTTGATACCGTGTGCTGCACAGATGTACCACACACAAAAGAGGGACCGAGTGGAAGATTGCTGAACTGTTTATTGATATCAGAATCTACAATTTTTAAACTTTTCTTTTTGTGAAAAGTGTCATTTGAAAAAAAAAAATTGTTTTTTTTTTTATATCTGATTTCATAAGCAACATCTTGTATTTATTTTGTTCATTTTTATTTTTTTTTCTTACTTCATTTGATTAATAAACACATTAATTAATAACAACACAGAGGCCTGACTATTGAAAAATGTAGTGGTACGAAAAGGTTAAAACAAAACTTGGATGACCTGTTGATCCGATTGAACTGAAACAGGTTCAAGATTCGAAAAAGTTAAATGAGCTAAATTCGATGTGCAGTCAAGTTAACAAAAGACTCGAAATCAGTTTGAAAAAGCATGCATGCTTTCTATAGTGTGACTAAATAGACATAAATCATGTGCTTTTATAAGAATAATACCATAAATACACATAAGAATCGCACAAAATTTCACTTTAAGTTAGGGAATAGCTACCATTTTAAGTTAGGGAATAGCTACCATTTTAAGTTAGGGAATAGCTACCATTTTAATAAATTTTATAGAAGTTGCAAAATTGAACAAGATTCAGTAAACAGTGTAGTCATTTGTGAAGAGCCGCAAAACAAACATAATAGACTGTTGATTGGTGCTAGTATCAACGTAAACTCGTCTGGGAACAGCATAATTGCCAGGTGAGAAAATTTCTATTATAATTAAAAGAAACTCACTCATTATTTGGTGGCAATTTTAAAATCCTACACAAAAGTATTTAGTAAAAGCTTTTAAATTTTTGCTATTGTGTACCATTTTCTATCCTATAACTTTTCTGCTGTATAATTACTGCATTGAACTGTGTTGATATGTTAGATTATGTAATAATTATATGTCTAATAAATATTCATAATAAAACAATAAGTTCTGAGGCTTTGTAATGCTTTAAATTAATTTGAAAAAAGTGAAAATGAGGTTGAAAAAAAAATTCACATATTTTTTTTAAAAACTGTTTGCTTGAATACAGCTTCTGGGAAAATTCAGTTTAGTAAAAAAATGGCGTCAAATTATCTATATTATTAAACATTCAGATTTTTTTTCTCAAGGGAAACAACTTTGCTACCAAATGTACATGGTTTGAATGGTATCCTTCCTTTGCTGTTTGCACCAGTTGCTGAAATGAGGTTTTATTATGTTTCATAATGAAAATAAATTTCAATATCTAAATCTGAATTGGCATGAATCTTTAGGTTAACACTTGTAACCAGGACTTGATTATATTATTTAGTAGTTATTTAATAGTATTTCTTAGTTCATAAGCATTGCTCACTCACCTGCCCCATTATTACGGTGTTGTTATAGATGGATTTCTATACACCTGTAACAGCAGAAGTGGTACCCCTGAATTTATAAAATAAATAATATAAATCAATTCTTTTGTCAGTGATTGTAGCTCAGTGGTTAGAGTACTGGTTCTCAAACCAGAGATCAGGGGTTTAATTTCTCCTTTGAGACAATAAAATTGATTTGTATTTATTTTTTTGATAGTTTATTTTTTGAAAGATAAGAGCATTATAACACGTAAAACATGCAAAACTTTACATATTATATTGATTGTTTGGAATTGAAAAAACTGACCTATATTTTTTATAAGATTTTCTGCAGAATGCCTTTCCTTTTAAAAAAAGGAAGTTAGAGGCTGTTGAAAAGAAATTTTCTTTTTTGTTCTAAATTTTCTCTTTTTTGACTTCGATTTGGTAGATCAAATTTGAAGGTAAAAAATTACCTTCAACTCACAATTCTTATATTTGAATCTGAGCTTGAGGGTGACTTAATTATTTTAGGTTATTTTTTTGTTTTACTTTCTAAATAGATATCTTTTGGTAATTTCAGGTGTGATGACAACAACACACATTACACGGGTGCTCTGTGTGGTCTCGGATGTGATGACACCGGGTTGGCTATACTCCCAGATCATGATATAGAAGTCACATTCGAAACTAAATTTACAGTGCAGGATTTCCTTTTAGTGAGTTTATCTATTGCTGCAAGTATATCTATTGCTGGGGGAGGGGAGGACTTTACCATTGCAGATTACTGTTATCTCATTTTTGTGAATTAATTTTGGTTTAATATAATTTTATATAATTTTCTAATTCTTACGAACGGTGTACAGAAACAGACTGCTGTTTCAAGCCTGGCCATCAAAACTACTGAAGTAGAAATCTTATGGACATTAAAAACAGCACTGTCTCATAACTCGTATCGTTCACGTGAGAACGTCTCTGACGTTCTCACGTGAACGTTATTTAAACGGATGTTTAATGATAGTAATATTGTCGTTGGGA
>JAUZNK010008962.1:0-13679 GCA_035046665.1 Euphysa ruthae
TTTTTTGTAAGATTGTTTTGGAAAATAAATTATTGTTATTCTCGAGTTTTCTCCCATAAAATAAGTCTTCATAGATTAATTGTGAAGATAGTTATTAAATCATTTTAAAAAAAAAGTATGATACTCTGTAACTTTTATACAGCATTGTATATAGTATTTTGTTGTTAAAAAGAATATATGTTATGTTATATTTACGTTAATGCTTCAGGCTGAGAGTGGATGAGAATGGGAACGTTAGATTTAACGTGGGAAGCCAACA
This sequence comes from Euphysa ruthae, assembly GCA_035046665.1. Lineage (NCBI taxonomy): Eukaryota > Metazoa > Cnidaria > Hydrozoa > Anthoathecata > Corymorphidae > Euphysa > Euphysa ruthae. The sequence continues at coordinate 260 of JAUZNK010008962.1, forward strand.
AATTGCCGAGACAATATTTCTAGAACATCCCACGTGGTGAGAAGCTCAGAGATAACATGGAAAGTAAATTTATGCCAGAGGTAGGAATCGAAATCGTGAACTTTCTTGCCGTAGTCAAACGTCAAATATCACTGTGCCAACACTGCTAAATGGCTCCATGTGTAAATAATTATTATTGGACCATTTTATTCTAAATTTAATAATTGGAACAAAAAGCCCTTCAGCACAATACTCCTAAAGCCCCATAGCTTCTTTTTCTTTGCTTTTTTCTTTTCTTTTTTTTCTTTTTCTGGCATATTTACATTTAAGCCTTGATACAAAAAATAAAAAAACCGTTTGTTCGATAAAATAATCCCTAACTAAACTTGAGTTAAAATAAATATCAATACAACAAAAATATTTTTGTTAATGGTACCACCAAGAAGTCTTCAAGATACTATCAAAGCCTGGGATTCATTTTTTATAATGTTTTTGTTTTGTTTTTTTTTTTCTAAGTGGCTCAGGATGGGACGAAATATTGTGCGTGGCAGTTAAAACTTTCCTTATTTCTTGAAAGGTAGATAATTAATGGAATGAAAAGTTATACACAACTTTTTAGACAAAATTGTAAATGAACAAAAAAACAAATGCAAGGCGAAAAAAAAGTTCAATTCCGTTTAGGGCGTGGTTTAGGGCGTGGTTCAATCATGCTTGATCACCTAAACAATAAATTCCTTATCAGCACCGATCAGTTCAAAAATCAGTTGGAATCTATTTGGAACTCCCTACCTAATAATGCTAAGAACGATAAAAACTACAACATTATTAAGTTAAAGAATTATTTCTGAGTTCACTTGATAAGCTTCGCAGACAATTTTCTATTTTTACTTTTTTTTTTTCTTGCGTATCGAGGGATCACAATGGAAATATTTTCATAACAGACAATATTTGTGCCTATCTTTGCCTTAAAAGTTAATATATTCATTTTTTTGTTTGTTTTATTTTTGTTTATTAAAATACATCTTTGTCAAAGGCAGAGTAAATACTTACTTTCTTACTTAATACACCATTAGACCCTCAGGAAAAATACGAACTGGAAAGAATAAAATATTTTAAGACATGGGAAAATTATCTCGAAAGTTACATAGCTTTCCAATGATCCCATATGCATCTAGAAAAATTAAGAAAAAAAATTTTTTTTCTTGTTTAAAATTATTAAAGGTGTGAATTAGCCATTTCAGATTTTATGCATTTCATTTCATTTTTTAGCACAGAAATTATTTTAAAATTTTCAACTCTTTCTTAGATCACAATTTTGTGAGATATGAACTACACTGATATATATTAGATAAAAATTGTTACTGACAAACAGACAAATATGGGTGTATTCATACTCGTGAAACTTTACTAGAAACCCAAAAATGTCATTTTCCGACCTGATTACGCCTATATGTGCTTATACCTTGTGCAGGGACATGTTAAAATCAGTTAACAAACAAAACCATCAGAAATTTTATTTCCTAACATCACACAAAATTTCAGTGTAAGAGGTAACGCCAATATTTTGCACTTGCAAGAAGAACTATCATTACATTGTTTTCAAACAAACTTTTCCTGTTCTCCATGAAAGAGACGACAGTGTTTTTTTCAATGACAAAACTCAGAATGATATTATATAATAGTTACTAGTCTGCAGGTAAAATTTTATTTCTTTTGCGAATTCACGTTAAGAATGAAATTTATCTCCAAAAAAGGGGAAGCAGGTGGGCGTCAACCGCCCTCCCTGTATTGCTTTTGGTGTAAATATTTCAGATTGAATTAAAATAAAGCTTGTATTTTGTAACTTCGGGTTTTGGAATCTACTCTAATGCGAACTTTTCCAGAAATCGGCATTTAATATATGTTTTTAAACTTAATAACCACAAAATAAACCACACGAAAATTATAGATATGTTATCAATGAAAGCAAAAAAATAATGTAACTTTTCTTAACTTATATGTCACATGACTGACTTTATTGCTGAGAAAGCATATCTTCATTTGAATTGTAATCTGATATTACAAATCAAATACACGATTATACAATCTTACACATCACTTTTAGCAATCTCATTGTTGCATGCAGGGTGTTTTATTCATTTTAGTATATTTTGGTATCTGGAAAATTGCCCTGGACAATTGCCCGGGTTTTTCCATTTTAAATAGATAATAATTATTTGGATAAAGTAACAGTCTATAGAAATGCTTTTTTTTTTTTTTTTGTTTTTTTATCTACAGTAATGGTGGGAGATCATCGAAAGTAGAACTTATTAAAAGATGAATACCCATGGCAGGGCTTTCAAGATGACTACCCATGACAGGGCTTCCAGGTAATGCGGCTGGTATTGTACTTTTTTCTTGAGATAAAAAAATAATATATTTAGCTTTGGATTATGTGATAACTTGTTACATTTAAACCACTACATTTCTTGAAAAGTCATGTCCACTTTACTTTGTCACGGTTCAAGAAATTTAGCTTTATTCTCTAAAAAAACCCTTTAAAAAAAAAATAGAATATTCTAGAATATAAGCCTATTCTAATTGACCTATTCTCTATGACACGTGTAAATATTGACAGAGAAAATGTGAGGATTCAACTAAATATATAAAAAAAGATATGTAAAATATGTAACTAAGATCTGTGATTTATAGTGTAAAGTGTTATGAGAGAAAGCAAGTTTGCGGTAAAAACCATTTTGTTGAATATATTTTGTAGTACGAAGGATTTTTAGTGTTAAAAATTGTAGCATGGACGATTTTGAATGAAGCTATTCTTTATGTCTTGCGTCAATATTCCCACGATACGCATGAGTGGGTAATAACAAAAAAAAACTGTTCATTAAATTATGCTCAAAACCTTATTTCATTGCGATTGTGAGATATTTGCATTTGAAAAAATGGTCAGTTTCACAATGTTCCCAAACAGTTATAAGCAAAATAGATTTGTCTCTAGACAAACTTTTTCTCCATTGCAAGAAACAATATTCACTTTCAACGAATCAATGGCCAAACTTCAATTCCAAAGTTCTTAGGCTTTTAAATTTTAACAACCTTTTTACTCCAAAAATCGCAAATTTCAGAATTAAAAAAAAGGTTCTATCGCATTTTAAATACCTACAGTCTGCACTTGCTACAATTGGAATAGGTTTTAAGACATGGATCTTTGGATTTTGCATTTAAAAGAAATATTCTGAGCAATACCTATGCATTTACAAATTTTATTTAATAAAATCGAAAAAATACATACACGTAAATTATAAGCATTATATCTTAAAGATAATGTTTTGAGAATTTTATCTGATTGCCGCGAAACCTCAAGGTCGAGAAGAAGCGACTTCAATGTTCAGTTATTCCAATCGAATCATAATATTTTCTATCAATGATTGACATTAAACGTGAGTTAATTTTATGTCACCTTTTATTATTTGAGATAGTTGTTTATTCGACATTCACCTTTTGGACACGAAAATTTTCAAATCAGGTTGTGGAGTACTCTACGTTGCTTGAACTGGATGGATGTTATTTGACTTGCAGCGGCGTATTTGCATTCTTTTTGTGATGGAAATCAGCGTCTGAATAAGATAATTTTTATATAGCTGTATTTAGCTCGTCTTTCCAAAATCTCAACTGACATTTGTTAGTATACTGAATATTGGAGAATTGGAGCATTTTTGAAAAGTTCTGAAAGTTCTTGAAGTCAGCATCTTTCTTTTCTATTATCTTTCAAGACGACTCTCAGGAAAGACAGTGGTGAATAGGACTCGAGCATTCGCATTGCAAGTTTAATCTGCTGCTGCATTTTATCAAATTCTTGCATACAGGAGTTACCAGCTAATGAATACTTCATTTCTATCATGTTTGCTGGGTATTCACTGCTCAAAAACCCAAGAATGGTCGGTGAGATATGGGAATTTCGATTTTGAGGGACACGACTATCAGACCAATAATTCAATTTTGTTATATTTGAACGATATGTGACTATATTTTTTAGAAATTGTTTAAATGCACTGGCAAAATTGTTTCTTGCAAGACCTGACATACATTCGGTCCAGATTGCACAATAATCTTGCTTTGCTGAATTCATTGCTGAAATATTCCTACCTATGTGAAAGTCATGACTCTTTTATTTACTGCTGATCGGTATAACTTGATTTTTCTTATTAATGATCTCCTCGCATTTTTCACATCTATCGGTTTTTGACATGTGAAAATTAAAAGATGTGTTGAAAATAAAAAGTTAGCACGAAGATTTGCTGTAGGGCTTTTCCTCGGTTTCACATTTCTCTTTTTAGAGATCATACATCTTTTCGATGCTTAACCTAGACTCCAGATATTTTTTATTTTTTCTAGCCCTACAGTAATGGAAATCAGCGACAGGAAAGGAATTTATGTGCGCTATGATTTCTTTCTTCTGCTCTTCGGATAATCTTTGCCATGGTTATCGTTTTTGCCTCGACTGTCAGGTGTTAAGATACCAATTAATTTTACTCTTCTCTTCTTGGGCGTTGTAAACCATCTTCTGCAAAAGTGCCAAATTAGATAGATAGAAAATTTTGCAGTATCTAAAAGAATTTTCTCCTTTCATTAGAAAATACGTATAGTTGAATTTTGTACGCCTTTCTTCATTTCCATGAAAATATCCATAGAATGCTTATCATCCGTGTCTGGCTTGTAGAACATCATGAATACACTCTCCTGAGCAAATGAATTTGCACCTAGTTCTACAGTCTTTCATTGATACAATTTCTAGTAGATATTTGGAGCTATAGACTTTAGCATAACGTTAGTTGAATAATTCAAAACTTAACTTATGCGGAAAATAGTAAATTTATGCAAAAAAGTCAATTCAAAAATTTTTTTTGGATAGAGCCTTTTTATTCCAAGTACGCAATATTTTAGCATAATGTGGCATAAAGTTTTTTACGAGTCATTTAATTACAGTTTGAAGCATTTACAAGATCACATGAATTTTCAAGAGAATATAACAGCGAAACGAACAATTCACATGAGTTTTTAGGAAAAACAGACAGGAAGAAACCTAAATGATCATGCAATAAAAGATTAATTCATCAAAATATCTCTTGATTAAAATATCCATTAAAACAAAACGACTACTAATTAAAATATAAACTGTTCGTAAAATATCGATTGGACAAAACAGCCACTAATTAGGATGTACAGGATTTATTTATTTCAAAAGTATTAGTACTTATTTGTATGAAAAAGATTAAGGCCTGAAGTAAAAGAATCATCCTTTATTCTCATAATCATCCTAACAAAGAAATTGTCAGGGTGAAATATTTATTTTGAGCAAAAGAATTCTGGGCTTTCTCTCTTTTGTATAAAATTCTCACACGATCCTAGCAAAGCAATTGTCAGAGATAAAGTTGGATTCGCTACGTCCTAATATTCAATAAATGTTCCAAAAAATTATAAATATTCCTAAATCCCCGGCATAAAATTTTTATCCTTGATCTCAGAGGAGCTGATTCTCTTTAGTTTCTGTTGGCAGACTCCTATTGAGGAATTAAGATTGACAACCACTTTTCCAACCGCTGTTAGACAAAAACCACGCAAAAAGAAGCCGTCAGACTTTCTGATTGCATGGAATCCTTCAATGGAAATTTAATAAATGCACACCAATATACCACACAACATTTAGATCATTCCCAGGAGCTAAAATTATTTCCCTAAACCACTACTTAGATCACGAACACAATGAAAAAACTACACAACAGCTATAATACACTGTAGAACGAATCACTTCACACCACGAAGAAATGCACGCATACTAAATGGCGACCAAATAGCACGTGGAATTATAGAAATTGATTTCAAAAGCAAGAAGCTATGGCGCTGACAAAGTCGTGATATCAACACTAATTCCATCTTATGACTTTCTACGACCACTACATCATCGCAATTTCAAACCTGTGGACACCTCGCAGGTTCTAGAATTAGTAAGTTTGCTGATAATCATATTTATTTTGAATAATTTATGCGATTGGCTAATCCATTCTGTAAGTATTAATTATCATCGTATAAATATGTGTGTAAATAGTTTTTATAAATAATAATATAAATGATGTTACTGATAAGAATATTCCTAGTAAAGTAAGTGATGATGAAAGAAAACCGCGGCTAAAAATCCTTCTAATGTTACAGCTGCTTTCCTCGTTATAAATTCTATACGAAAAAAGCTTAATGGTCTAAAATCTTTCATATCTGATGATATAGACATCCTTGCTATCGGGGAAAATAGACTAGAGAGCTCATTTTTGACAAGTTCCATCATACTAGATGGTTACAGCATTTCGTTTTGGTTCAACTCAAGCCTCACAAGTGATGTTGGTATATATAAAAGAAAAATTGCTATTGAAAATGTTGGATAAATTCAAACCCCCACAAGATATGCAAACGATAGCTCTTGAATTAAACCTGCGCAAGCCGAAATGGTTAGTTGTTGTCATTTACAAACTGCCACAACAAAACTCCCAGTACTTTTTAACAATTTTTATTTCTGTGATTAGGATAATTTTCTGGTATTGGGTGATTTCAACTTAGAACCCAGTAATTCTAAAATAGAAAAGTTTCTACTGGAAAAAACCTGTCTCAGTCTTATCATGAAACCAACTTCTTTTAAATCCCTTACAAATCCCTCATGCATAGATTGTCCTCTCACAAATAAAAAACATTACTTCCAGTATAGCACTCAATCGAAACTGGCCTAAGTAATTATTGCTATCTTGTGTTTAACGTTTAAATTAAATTTAAGAAACCTGCCGTTGTTATAAATATTTTTGTAATGAAACGTTTTTGTCAGAAGGTTACTTTAATCTTAATCCCCTCTTGACAAAGATATTTAGAGGTAACAACAAACAGCAGATACCTGAATATCTCAAGAAATCTATAATGATGCGTTCCTGACTAAAAAAAGAAAAAGGAAACCACAAGAAATCAAATGCCGCAGGCCATTTTCAATGATAAGAACTTGTTGCAAAGATAAACAGGAAATATAAAAAGGAGTCTTTAGTATTGAAAAGGATACTGACCTAACAGTCCTAATATGACTGCGATCAGAAAGTATTCGTTTCATCCTTTTATTAACAGAATAAAGAAGAAATTTAAAACTAAATCTGAAAAACCTTTTGAATCAAAAGCTTTTTTTCGAAGAATTCTCTAATAGAATATTTCGCTTTAAAAAAGAAATAAAATTCAGTAGAGAAATTCCCGCAGGTATCCTAAAAATCGCATCATATGCATGTAAGGACACCATAACAATCTGCATTTACCACTCTATTTATGATTTTTCTTTCCCAGACCAGTTAAAATGTGCTGTTACTCCCGTTTTCAAAAAAAAAATGAGCATTTAAATAAGGTTAACTATAGACCCATCAATGCTCTTCCGGTGCTCTCAAATATTCGAAAGAATAATTTTTGACCAAATTAATATTTTCCTGTCGACCAAACTGTTTGTTCACATGTGATTTTCGCAAAAAATACCCAGCATGCCCTTTTTCTTCTTCTTAAAAATTGGTAAATGTGTGTTGATAAAGAAAGAACCATCGGAACAATGCTGATGGATTTATCAAAATCGTACGACTGCTTATTTCACGACCTAACTGTTGCTAAACTAGTAGAATACGGTTTTGGACATAACAGCCAGCGGTAAAATTTTTCTTATTTATCAAAACATAGCCAATGCGTCAAAACATTTTCCACTCTTAACGAGTTTATGGAGGTTGTTTTTCGTGTACCACAGGGATCTATTCTAGGTCAGATGTTATTTAACATCTTTATTGCTGAAACTGAGCTGAGCAAATTTGCTGACGACAACACCTCGTATGCGTTTGATACAATTATTGAGTCAGTTTTCAGTGGCCTAAAAATGAGTGCTTCTGTGTAATAAAATGGTTTTCAAATAATTTTACGGTGGCTATCTCAGCAAAGTTCCAGCTCAATTTTTAAAGGAATATTGTTGAATATCTTAATCTACCTATCTATTGGAAAAAAAGAAAATTTTGATAAGGATGAGATAAGATTACTAGGAGTGAGAATTGACCGAAATCTTTCATCTAAGACCCATATTTAAGGATTCTATTCAATAAGAAAGTCAATGCTTTAAGAAGAATCCGATGTTTTATGTCTGTTCAGAAATGTAAGTTGTTGTATGAAGGATTTTGCAAAATCAAGCTTTAATTACTGCCCCTTATCTGGAAGACTTGCTTGAAAGAATGTAACTCGCTACCTAACAAAATTGATAAAAGAGACCTTAGAGACGTATACCAGGAAAGATGTTCCAACTTTGATGACTTCCTAAGACAGAATGGCAGTACTATAATATATCTAAAAAATCACCGCATTCTAATGTGAGAGATCTATAAATCACCCAATAACCAAAATCCAACATTTATGAAAGATTTTTTTTGCTTAAAATCTCTCTACATAAATCTGCGGCCACAAATAATTCCGGTTGTACCGGTTTGGTTGGAGTATTTATAATTAAGCTACGTAAGTCTCTACTTGCCTCACTACTGCACTAAAATTTTGTTGGAAAATTTAAATATAAACTATGCATGTCTGTACATGCCTTACTATGAAATTAAAATTTTGGTTGGAAAATTTATATTAGATCTACGCAATTCTGTCTATGCCTTACTTTTTTAAAGATATTTTTGATTGGAATATTCATATTTAAACTACGCAAATCTGTACATGTCTTACAATTTAGATAATTTTTTTGTTGAAATATATCTATTTTAGCTATATAAGTTTTTACATGCTTTACTATTAAGATAATTTTTTGGTTTGGATAATTAAATTTAAACTACGCAATTTTGTACATGCCTTACTATCAAAACAACTTTTTGGTTAGAGCATTTATATTTAACCTAAGCAAGTCTCTACATTCCTTACTTTTACAATAAAATTTCGTTGGAATATTTATATTTAAGCTACGCAAATGTGTACATGCCTTAGTATTAAAATAAAATTATTTTTAATAATTATACTTAAGCTGCGCAAGTCTGTACATGACTTTCTACTAAAATAAAGTTTTGTTCCAATATTTTTATTTAAGCTTCGCAAGTTTGTACATGCCTTGCAATTAAAACAAAATTTTGTTGGAATATTTATAATTAACCTAAGCAAGTCTTCCCATGCCTTACTGTTATAATAATCATTTGTTCGAAATATTTATACTTAAGTAATTAATGTCTCTAAATTTCTTACTATTAAAATATTTTTATGTTGGAATATTTATATTTAAGCGACAAATGTCTGTACACGCCTTACCATTAAAATAAAAATTTTTTGGAATATTTATATGTTAGCTACGCAAATCTGTACATGTCCTAGCATTAAAAAATGTTTTGTTGGAATATATATATTTAAGCCACGCCAGTCTTATTATTAGAATAAAATTTGTTTAGAATAGGTATATATTTAAGTTGCGCATGTCTGTACATGCCTTATATTGCAACAACACATGTCTCTATCATTGAACAATCAAATTCTACAATGAAACATGTGTTTATGATTGAGAAATCAAATGCTACAATGAAATGTGTGTCTATGATTGAGCAATCAATTGCTGCAACAAAACTTGCGTCTATGTTTGAGATATGAAATGCTACAAAAAAACTTGGGTAAATTTTTGTGCAATCAAATGTCACAACAAAACTTAAGTCTATGGTTGAGCAATCGAATGCTTTTACAAATCTTGTGTTAATGTTTGAACTATTTAAACCTGCAACAAATTTTGTGTCTATATTTAAGCTATCAAATCATACAACAAAACCAGTGTCTAAGTTTGAACAATAAAATGCAATAACAAAGCTTGTGTCAATGTTTGAGCAATGAAATGCCGTTTCAATATCCGTGTCAATGTTTGTGCAATGGCATGCTATAACAAAACTTGTGTCTATGTTTGAGCTATCAAACGCTAAAACAAGCTTGGGTCAAAATTTGAGCTATCAATTGATACAACAAAACTTGTTTCTAACTTTCAGCAATAAAAAAATACAACGAAAATTTAGTCTTTGTTTGATCTGCCACATGCTACAACAAAATTTGTATCTGTTTAAGCTATCAGATGCTGCGAAAAAACTTGTGTTATGTTTCGGCTATCAAATGTTACAACCAAACCTGTATCTGTGTTTATGATATCCAATGCCACAACAAAATCCTCCATGCTATCAAATACCACAACAGAACTTGTGCTTACGTCTGAGCTATCAAACGATACAAAAAAACTTGTTTCTTTGTCTCGTCTATCAAATGTTACAACAAAATCTGTGCCTACGTTTGACATAACAATTGTTGCAACAAAATATTTTTGACTACCTTTGAGCAATCAACTGCTAAAAAAAACTGATGTCTGTGTTTAAGATATCGAATGTTACCACAAAATTGTGTCCGTGTTTGAGTAATCTAATGCTACAAGGAGACATTTGAAATTTTTCTGCAATCACATGCCGCAAAAAAATTGTCTCTATGTTTGAGCTATCAAATATTACAACAAAATTTATTCCGACGTTTGAGCTATCAAATGCTACAACAAATTTCGTCTCTACGTTTGGGAAATTATATGCTACAAAAATATTTGTGTCTAAGTTTGAACTATCAAATGCTACAAGAAAATTTTGTGTATATTTGAGCAATCAAATTCCACATCAGATCTCTTGCATATGTTTTAGCAATCAAATACTACAACAACACTTGTGTCTATGTTTGAAATATGAAATTCTACAATAAAACTGGTATCTATGATTGAGGAATTAAATACGACATCAAAAACTGTGTTTACGTTTGAGCAATCATATGCTGCTATAACAAAACTTGAGGAATCAGTTTGATCTATAACATGCTACAACAAAACTTGTGTCTATGTGTAAGCTATAAGATTCTAATGTAAAATAGTGTCTATGTTTAAGCAATCTAATGCTACAATAATACTCATGTCTATGTCTGTGTAATCAAATGTTACAACAACTAAAGTGTCAATGTATGTGCAACCACATGCTACAACAAAGTCTGTGTCAATGTTTGTGCTACGAAAGCTACAACAAAATCTGTGTTTATGATGGAATAATAAAATGCAACTACAAAGCTTGTGTCTATGTTTGAGCTATCAAATTATACAAGAAAACTTGGGTCTATATTTGTGCTATCAAATCTTACAACAAAACTTTTGCTTGTATTTGGTCAATCAAATACTACATGAAATCTTGTATTTATGTTTGAGCAATCATATGCTATAACCAAACTTTGAGAAGTCAGTTTAAACCATAAAATGCTACAACAATTCTTGTGTCTATGTTTTTGCAATCACATGCATAAACAAAACATGTGTCTATGTTTCAGCTATGAAATGCTACAATAACATTTGTGTCAACGTTTGAGTTATCAAATGCTACAATATAAGTTTGTCTTTACGTTTAGTCAATCATATGCTTAAACAAGGCTTGTGTCTACGTTCGAGATATGCTTGACTTATCAACTTTTTCATTGAAAATCTTGTGTATGTTTGAGCAGTCAAATTCTAAAACAAAACTTGTGTCTATGCTTGAGATACCATGTGCTACGACAAAATTTGTGTCGAGATTTGAACAATCAATTGCTACAAAAAAACCTGTGTATATATAAGACCTGTCAAGTATCTTTCAACTTTAACAAAAAAACTTGTGTCTATTTTTGACGAAGCAAATGCTACATCAAAAAGTGTTTCTATGTTTGAGCAATCATATGCTACAATAAAACTTGTGTCAGTTTGAGATATCAAATGCAACATCAAAATTTGTGTCTTATTTTATGTTGTAAAATTCTACTGTTAGTTTCTGTCTATGTTTGAATAATCAAATGCTACAACAAAACTTGCGTCTATGTTTAAGCGATAAAAACAAATAAAAAACTTGTGTATATGTTTGAGCTATCAAGTGCTACAACAAAACTTGTGTCTATGTTTGAGCGATAAAAGCAATTAAAAAACTTGTGTATATGTTTGAGCTATAAAATTCTACTACAAAACTTATCTCTATTTTTGTGATACAAATTGCTAGTAAAAAAACTTTTAGCTACGTTTGAGGTAATAAATGCTAGGACATAACTTGCCTCTACATTTGGGCAATCATATGCTACAAAAAAAACTTGTTTTTTTACGTTTGAGCTATCAAATGTTACAGCAAATCTTTTGTATATTTTTGGGCAAAAAAATTCCAATATCAAATCTCTTGTCCATGTTTGAGCAATCAAATGCTAAAAACAGACATTTCTTTAAAATATCAAATGCAACAAAGATTTTTGCGTTTATATTTGGCCAAAGAAATGCTGCAACAAAACTTGTGAATATAGTTGAATTATTAAATGCTACCACAAAATTTCTGCCTTCATTTGAGCAATGAAATGTAACAACAAAATCTGTTTATATGTTTGAGATATCAAATACTACGACAAATCTAAATTTGAGCAATCGATACCTCCAACAACATTTGAGTCTAGGCTTGAGCTAACAAATGCTGCAACAAAATTTTTGACTATCTTTAAGCAATTAAATTCCACATCCAAACCCGTATCTATGATTGAGGTATCAAATAATATAACAAAACCTGTGTCTAAGATATCTATTGCCACAACAAAATTTGTGTCTTGGTTTGAGTTACAAAACGTTGAAATAAACCTCGCGTCTTTGTTTGAGTTAAAAAATACTGCAATAAAAGTTGTGTCTATGTTTGAGCTGTTATATGCATTTGTTTATGTTTGAGCTATCAAATACTACCACAAAACTTCTGCCTATTTCACTACTCAAATGAGTAGTGAAATACGACAACAAAGTTTTTGCATATGTATATGTTTGAGCAATAAGTTACTTCAAGAAACATGTGTCTATGTTTGAGCTGTCAATTGTCACGGTATATTTTTTGTCTAGTAAACAAATACTACAACAAATCATGTGTTTAGGTTTAAGCTGTCAAATGCTTCAACAAAATATGTGTATATGTTTGAGCTATCAAATGCTAAAACAAAATTTTTTGGACGTTTGAGCTATAAAATACTCCACCAAATTATCTAACTACATTTGACCAATGAAATGCTACGACAAAAATTTTGTCTATGTTTGATCTATCAAGTTCTACATTAAAACCTTTGTCTATGATTGAGTATTAAAAAACAAAAACAAAATTTGTGCTATTTTATCATTTTTTGAGCTATTAAAAGCTACAAAAAAAGTCTTATCTGCATTTGTACAGTTAAATTGCTACAATAAAACTTCTGTTCGAGTTATCAGTTGCTACGAGGAAACTTGTGTCTAAGTTTGAGCACTCAAATGCTACAATAAAACTTCTGTTCGAGTTATCAGTTGCTACGAGGAAACTTGTGTCTAAGTTTGAGCACTCAAATGCTA
>JAUZNK010008962.1:13779-24442 GCA_035046665.1 Euphysa ruthae
CAATAAAACTTGTGTCTATGATTCAGCTTTGAAATTTTACAACAAAACTTGTTTCTAGGTTTGAGGTATCAAATACTAGGAAAATACTTTGTCTATGTTAGAGCAATGAAATTCCACATCAAAAATTATGTCTATGTTTTAGCATTCCTATGCTACAACAAAACTTTTGTGTATGTTTATGTTTAGGTATCAAATGCTGTATCAAACCATTTGTCTATGTTTGAGCAATAATATTCCATATCAAATCTCGTGTCTATGCTTGAGAAATGAAATGCCACAACAAAATTTGCGTCTATGTTTGAGCTTACAAATGCTACAACACAATTTGTGTCTAGACTGGAGATGTCAAATGCTATTACAAAACTTTTCTCTATACTTGTGAAATCAAATTCCACATCAAACTCGTGTCTATCTTTATTCAATCAAATGCAACAAGAAAACTTTTGTCTATGTTTGAGCTGTCAAATGCTTTAACTAAATTTTTGTCTACGTTTGAGTTACCAAATAATATAACCAAACTTGTCTTTATGCTACATCAAAACTTGCGTCTATGTTTAAGCCATAACAGGCTACAACAAATCAAACATCGATACAAGTTTTTTTGCAGCATTTCTTAGCTCAAACATATAGACAAGTTTAGTGGCAGCTTATGATTGCTCAAATGTAGAGAAAAATTTTGTTGCAGCATTTGATATCTCAAAACTAGGACAAGTTTTTTTGTAGCATTTGATTGCTCAAACATAGACAAAAGTATTTTTATACGTTGAATACCTCAAACCTAGAAGCAAGTTTTGTTGTAGCATATGATTGTTCAATCATAGACATATTTTTTGATGCAGATTTTGATTCCTCAAACACAGACACAGGTTTTGTTGTAGTATTTGATTGATTAAACATAGACATAATTTTTTTTGAAGCGTTCGGCACCTCAAACATCGTTTGTAACAAGTAATTTTGTATCGTTTGATAGCACAAACATAGATACATATAGATACAAGTTTTGCTATTGAGTTTGTTAGTTCAAACATAGACACAAGTTTTTTTGCAGCATTTGATCGCTCATAAACAAACAGAAGTTTTGTTTTAGATTTTAATGGCTCAAACACAGGCACAATTTTTGTTATAGTATTTGATCGCTCAAACATTTGATGAGGTAGAATACGATAAGTATATTTTCCAAAATTAATCAATTTCAATTTAAATTGCAGATATTTTTGTAATTAAAACAGTTAGTATATTTTAATTTATAAATACTATTTATTTTACTGATAGATTTATTCCATACAGAATTACACAGATATTTTTTTGACTTTTTATTTTTATACTTTTTATATTTTTATACTTCAGCACGAAACAGGATGAAGATAATGATTCTTAAAATCTGATCTGATTTAAATATCGACTACAATTTTGACCCGAAATCTGACAATAGTACCTCATATGAGATGAAATTAGTGCAAAATAAAAGTGCACGAATTGTACTACTATTAACATAATGAAGTTATTTAGAAAGCATTTTGTCTGATCTGTTTAAATTTTTAATCAGTTCATCAGTATGAGATTTCCGTGACAAGTGCTCGTCAATCAAGTCTCCGAGATATTTTATACGAGTTGAATGCTATAAATTTTTCCATTTAACTTAATCTTCAAAGATTCGGAATCTACTAGTTTACTAGCTTTACGAAAAATTATAAATTCGGTTTTGAACATATTCAGGGAAATACGGTGGGCACTAAGCCAGTTAGTAATATCTTTAAGATCGTAATTTATCTTTTTACACAAGATTTTAATCGATTTAGTAATTTATGCGAGGTTAGTGTCATCAGCAAAATGATGTACAATAAAATTTTAAACAAAAATATTCAAAATATTAACATACATTAAAAACAAAATGGGACCTAGGACTGAGCCTCGGGGAACCTTTACATACAAATTATTTACGGTTGTGTAAATAAAAAGAAAACCAATATTTTGTAGAATCGCGTGCACCATAATGCTCCAGTTTTGCAATTAAGATATCATCATCTGCATTGTTAAATGCTTTTTTTTTAAATCAATAAATACACCGCAAGCGTAATTGTCGAGAGCGTCTCGCGTCTTTTCAGATTTCATCGAAGTCTAACAACGAGTAATTTCTTCGATTCGTGGTATAAAAATGCCAGCAGCAGCAGGTTGAGACTTTTGTACAAACCAAGACCTTTCCTTACTGAAAAAGCTTGATAAAAGTATACTTGTCTATGATCATACCAACTTTGTGAGAATTTCAACAACTGCTTTGGACACTCAGACCGTCACATTGGGACTAGAAATAAATAACACGCTTTTGGTTACATTACCCAAAGTAAAATTAGATATTGCTAAACGATCTTTTTACTTCATGAGAGCTAAAATTTACAGTGAACTTCCCTTAGAGATAAGAAGAAGGTAAAAATTTCCAGCCCATAAAACAGGTTTGTAGATATTTGCTTGCAATTTATTTTGTTTAGGAGTGATTTATAACTCAAAAATTTTTCACTTTTTGATAAACCATGACTAGGGAACTAAAAATCAGAATAGATTCGAAAAGGATGTAATAACCTTGTTTTCTAAAAAAGGTTTAATAACCTTGTTTTAATCACTTCTTGGAAAGACCATTATATAGAGAAAAACTTTTTAAAAATGATTATTACAAATTCTAGGTGAGTAATATAAATTTTAAATGGATCTTTATTTTACAAATGTGAGCACATTCTCATAATATTATTTTACATACATATTTTGCATATCCATTTCATGTTTAAGCTGCAATTGGTATAATCATACCAATTTTGTGAGAATTTCAACAACTACTTTGGACACTCAGACCGTCACATTGGGACTAGAAATAAATAACATGCTTTTAGTTACATTACCCAAAGTAAAATTAGATATTGCTAAACGATCTTTTTACTTCATGAGAGCTAAAATTTACAGTGAACTTCCCTTAGAGATAAGAAGAAGGTAAAAATTTCCAGCCCATAAAACAGGTTTGTAGATATTTGCTTGCAATTTATTTTGTTTAGGAGTGATTTATAACTCAAAAATTTTTCACTTTTTGATAAACCATGACTAGGGAACTAAAAATCAGAATAGATTCGAAAAGGATGTAATAACCTTGTTTTCTAAAAAAGGTTTAATAACCTTGTTTTAATCACTTCATGGAAAGACCATTATAGAGAGAAGAAAAACATTTTACGAATGATTATAACAAATTCTAGGTGAGTAATACAAATTTTAAGTGGATCTTTATTTTACAGATGTGAGCACATTCTCATAATATTATTTTACATACATATTTTGCATATCCATTTAATGTTTAAGCTGCAATTTTCTCCAGAATGGCGGTACGTGCTATCAGCCTCAATGCCGCATTTGCTGTCATCAATCGAGATTTTTTTTTAAGGCTTTGTGTTGTTATTGTTGGAATATTTATAGCTCTTGTTGCAGTCAATGCCACTGGAGTAGTTGATATCGCAACATTTTTTGAACCTTGATTTCTATTTTTCCGCAATTTGCTTATATTTTCCATAACTGTATCGATATTTGGAGTTGCTACAGACACGCTACCAGGTGTAGACGTTGTTATTGTTTTAACTGTAGATGATATATTTACGCTATCAGGTGTGAGTGTATTTATCGTTGCCATTAGATTTTCGTCAGGTTTTGAATTGTTAACAGCTTTACTTGGAGTTGGCATGGTGTTAATTTTAGAATTAAGATTTGTTGTGGTGATAGCTTCAGGATTTGGAGTTGTGATAACTCTAGAAGCGGTAGTAGTAGTAGTAGTCACGGGGTTTTTTCTATTAGAGTTCGGTTTTGTAGTAAGTCGTATACCTTGTGTCATAGGTCCCGTGGTTTTGGTTTTGTTGGGTGACATATCTCTTGAACTTTCTTTGGGTGGTAAAATCTTCGTTGCTTCCTTCAGTTTATCATCTTTTGTTATTTTATTTTGTGGTATACTTTGTGTTGCTTTGTTGACTGGCTTACTTTTTGATTTTTTGGTAAGTGGTGAACTTTTCGTTGTTTCGGTGAGTGATTCACTTTTCGTTGTGTTTTCAGCAACTTCCACCCTTTTCGTTGTTTTAGTTAGTGGCGTGCTTCTCGTTGTAAGTGATGATTCCTTTGTTTCACTTAAAGGAACGGCGGTTGTTTCCACCAAAATTGGAGTTTTATCTGGATTTGATTCTTCAGAAGGGTTTGATGTCGGACTTGGATTAGGGTGAAGAGGATCAGGGTTTTTCTGTTTTCCTAACTTTCCATTTACTTTATCTATTGGTTGAGGTTTAGTTGTGTAAGGAGTAGTTTCTAATTGGTCAACGTTCTCAGTTACCTCTACAACATCATCA
Source organism: Euphysa ruthae (assembly GCA_035046665.1). Classification (NCBI taxonomy): domain Eukaryota; kingdom Metazoa; phylum Cnidaria; class Hydrozoa; order Anthoathecata; family Corymorphidae; genus Euphysa; species Euphysa ruthae. Next base: position 18,144 of record JAUZNK010008962.1, read on the forward strand.
TTGCTCGTTGTCGTCGTTGTTTTACTGGTTGATTTTGGTTTTAACAAAACAGTAGTCACAGATAATACGACAGGTGTTTTAGTTTTTCTTATTTCTACTGTTGTTAACGTTACAGGTGTAGCTTTTGTTGTTATTGAAGTTGGAAAAGGCAATTTAACAGTTGTTTTTGTAGTTGAATTTGATCTCGGTGTTGTAGTTTTTGATAATGTTGTTGATGAGGAGAGCACTTCAGGTTTTGTTGTTTTCTGGGTTGACGTTGTAGATAGAAGGTTAGGAGTGTCAACTGGTGGTTTAGTAGAAGTTGTAGGGGACAAAACGCCTTTTGGATCAGACAACGGTGGAGACGTCGTTATTTTAATATTTTCCGGCGCTCTTGTCAATTTTCTTGGTATTTCAGTAGTATTTGTCAATTCCTTTGGGTTTTTTGATGTCGTAGATGCTGGAGTAATAGTGGTCTCAGTTGGTGTGTTAGATGAAGATGTTGTTGACTGCGTCGTTTTAAATATCAAAACTGGATTAGCAGTTTTAGTTTTATTAGGGATACCAACTGGTGTGGCTATTTTAACTGAAGATGTTGTTGGAGACGTAGTTTTTGTGGTATAAATTGGACCTGGAGTTGATGTTTTAGCTACTTTGATTTTTGTGCTGGTTGCTTTATTTGATATTTTTTTAGTTGTTTTGTTAAGAATAGACTTTGCTTTGCTCACTCGAGGAGAAACTGTTGGTGTTGCTTGATTATTATTTGAAAGTTTTGTCGTTTTTGTGATTTGCATCGGTGTCGGAAATACGTCACCAGAAGAATCTGGTGGCTTCTTCGTCATTGATGGCGTAGAAAGGGGTTTGCTTATGTTTATATTTTTAGGGACGATATTGGTTGTAATAGGACGAGTTGTTGTAATAGGACGAGTTGTTGCAGGTTTTTTGGTAGGCTTTGCTTTTGCAACTGGAGTACTTGAATTATTTAGCTTTAATTCAATTTTTAATTTAATTTTCTTCTCGCCCGTTTTTTTCTTATTTATTTCCTTTACATTTTTAATTTTTACAGCTGGTTTTTCGAACCATCTCATAACTAGCTGAGGTTTTTGAGAAGCATTTGGAAATTTTATTTTGTTTTTTGAAAAGCCCGTTGAGCCCTGAACATTGTGTTTGCTCACCAAGAATTTCCCTTGAATAATTTGCTTACTTTCAACATTTGCGAGTTTGTTATTCGTGAGAGTTTTTGATTGGTTACTTCTTCCAAATTCCCTTGAAAAATTATGCAGCACGTGTTCATGTCGAGCTGAAGTCTTTTTATTCTCTAATTTAACTATTTTGGTAATATTTTTGAATGGTTTTACTTCGCCATTTAACTCCTCGGACAATCCGCTATCGTTCAATATTTCATTAGTATGTATTGCTCCGTATTTAGAGATAGGATCATCTGATATCCCTGGTTCCTCTTGGTTTTCAATCAAATCGTTCGCAGCCCGAATTTCTTTGTTTTTCTTAATCAACGTATCGAGTTTTTCCAACTCTCTAACAAATTTTTTGAGTAGTTCGTGTGTATATATTTTCAAATTAGATACTTCGGTTATTCCATAAACTACACAAAATATTATAATTAGTTTCATTTTAAGTATTGTATTGCTTTTATTGCCCAAAATAAATTGATTTAAGTATGCATTGACGCTTCACCGGTCGTGCACAATGAACACAATGTTCTGTTTGAAAACAACATTCTTCAAATATTCCCGCAATATATTTGCGCACAGACTGAGCAAACATAACTATGAAGCGAAGAAAATGTATTTGTGTTTAATTTCGTTTTTCAAATTTCCCCGAAAATTTCCCCCCAATTTTTGCTAATTTTGATATTAAGATCAGAAGACACATATTTGGTTATACCCATCATTTTATTTCCTGGTAAAAAATATTATAAACATAAAATGAGATGATATCAAACGGCATAAATATACAAATAGATCCAAAACAAAATATTTTTTTCCATGTAAGAACTTTGTCTCACCAAAATTAATTAGGAAATGCAATGTTCAAATATTTAGAGTACTACTCCCGAAAAAACTGGGATTTTCAAAGCATGGAGCCAAATTTCCGTGTAAAATTCCTGAAGGTTTTGAGTGAGTGAAGCGGTTTTAATCAAACGAACAGCGTGTTTTTAATGACGAAACAGAGATTAAAGTTTGGATTTATAAGTGGTGGCCCAGGCTATTCTCCCATAATTGAAATAACTGCGTAAAAATGCCAAATAAAGCTGTTTTAGCAGAGATTTATTTAACATCGGTCTTGTCGTATATAAGATCCCAATGCTCTTCGAAATTGTGGAGGATAATTTTGAAATTTGAGTTTTCCAATTTAGGTTTTCGCCAGTCAGTATACCAAGAAACTTTGTTATGTAATCTCTTTTAATAATTACGATATCTAAGCTTAAAATCGGTGATGATGAAGCTTTTACATTTGTTATGATAAATAAGAGTAAACCTTGTTTTTTTTTACGTTTACAGATATTGTGTTCGTCCTTAAATCAAGTTGGAATAATATTCAGCTCATAATTCATTTTTGCGAAAAAGTCATTTAAACTTTTTCCAGATAAAAAGAAACTTGTGTCATCAGCAAACATTACTGCTAATAACTTAGAAGATACGGTATTTAAATCGTTTACATAGGTTAAAAAGAGCAATGGGCCTAGTACATATCCTTGAAAAACCCCACATATGGTATCACAACACTCAGTAAAACTGTTATTGTCATAACAGATGAGTTTTTTTCTGTTTGCTAGATAATTTTTAATCCATTTATGTTTGGTTTCCCTAATACCGTTCGATTCAGGTTTTTTTTAGTAAAATAGAATGGTTTACAGTGTCGAATGCTTTTGATAGACCAATAAAAACTCGTAGTGCCATTTCCTTCTTAGCAAAAGCATTAGTTATTTCATTTACAAGTTGTATTATTTCATGTTCAATGGATGAAATTTTTTAGAATCCAAGCTGTTTTTTGAAAAATAATTATTTTTCGTTAAAGTAAGAGAAAATTCTATTGCAAAAAATTTATTCCAGAGTTTTAGAGAATATTGGCAGAATTGAAAAAGGTCTATTGTTACTTACGAGTGAAGTGTCATCAGCCCTTGATATAGCGTTACTTTCGCTATTTTTAGACAGTCAGGAAACACTCCACTGCTTATCGAGTCTTTACAAGTTTTAAAATGAGTGATTTTGATTTCGTCATATAAGAAAGTAAAGTAAGTATGTAAGTAAATATTAATTTACTAGATTACTAGATACAATCATATACATACCAATCTGTTCAACTAACAACAATAACACAATTAATTGATTGTGTACTAGCAGGAGTCACTCAACAACCGAAAAGCTGAACAAAAGGGTGGCACCTTCAAATGCAAATTATATTTAAAATAAAAAACAGAATTGCTGATTCAAGCATCACGTTAAGCAAACATAGCGAAATTGAAATGAGATAAACTAAAACAAATATTATTAAATTTGGCAAAGTTTTTTAATAAAAAATTATTTAAAAAAACAAGAGTGTATAGTCGTTTTAATGACGAACTTTGCTGTTAGATCGGCGAAGTTTTTTTGCACAGTTCTTCTACATGGAACTTCCAGCTTAAGCTTTCGTTAATTAAACAACCAAAGTATTTAAAACATGGCGATGGAGTCAATCGTTTACCATTCAGTTTAATTTTTTATTTCAAACCTAGATTGTTTGCGTGGAGATTTAAGTATTTTAAGTTCAGTTTTATCCACGTTTAATGATATTAAGTTTGCATCTAATCAATCGACTAATCGTTTTAAGTCGTAGTCGTAGTTTTATCCACGTTTAATGATATTAAGTTTGCATTTAACTTTTTTTAATTGATTTATTAAGACATAGAATTTTAGTATCATCAGCAAAGTGATGTACAATTGAATGTTCTATTCAAAAAAACAAGATCGTTTATGTAAACTAAAAATAACAGTGGACCTAGAACAGAACTTTGAGGAACACCATATCTAATATTACGACGAGAAGACTCGAAACCATTAATAGAGACATACTGCTTACTGTTTAAAAGAAATAATTTAAACCAATCACTAGCAATACCACAAAAAAAATAGTGGTTTAGTTTCGAAACCAAAAGATTATGGTCCATAGTGTCAAAAGCTTTTTTGATTTCAATAAATATTCCGCATGTATAATTTTTAATACGAATTTGTTCAGCTATACTAACTAGAGCATGGTTTGAAAACCAAACTGTATTTCATCAAGGCAATTATACATTGTTAAAAAACTGTAAAGTCGAGAGTAACTTATTTATATTACTTATATTAGTAAAGAAATTCGAACAATTTAATTTAGAACCTTTTTCACAAAGAGGAATTACGGAAGAAAATCTTAAGATATCTGGGAAGATACCATTTAAAAATGATATGTTTCATAAACAAGGTAAAATTACAGAAAATTCTTCAGCAAACGTTTTAAGAATTAGCAAAGGAATACTGTTAGGAGCAGAGGCTTTACAAGGTATAAGACTTCTAATCAACGAAGTTTTTCAACAGAATTAGCGGAGTGGATAAACAAGCTGTTAACATTAGGATTTTTAAGGTAATTGGTTAAACTAGTATGAGAGGAATGTATGTTCGACTTAGTTTCTTTGACTATAGTAGTAAAAAACGTGTCAAATTCTTTCCTTTCTCAGAAATACATCTGGGCATGGAATCTGTTTTACTTTTATCGTTAATAATATGCTTAATCCTACTCCACAGTTTTTGCATATTTTTTGAGTTATCAGAAAAATATTTTTTATAGTGAAGTTCTTTAGATTTTTAAACTAATTTTATTATATTCCTATAAATATTAAATTTGTTTTTGTATTCAATTTTATTGTCAGGGCTTTTTAGTTTCAAATATTTGTTATAAAAAACATGACGTTTTTTACTGGACGTCCATATTCCGTTTGCTACCTACGGTTTAAATCTGCGTTTAAAACTTTTTATGTCAAACTTTTTAAGTGGTGAGTGTTTATCTAAGATTTCGTTAATAAAATTAAAACAGATATATTAAAATATTTGCTTGTGTTGCTGGCTTCAAGTTACTGGTTTTCCTTTTAAATACGTTATTTTTGCAAGGTACAAGGTATTTATTTAGAAAAAAATATTTTATCAATAATTACCTCGTAAAATCAGTTAGAAAAAATGTTATCAATAAACTTTCTAGATCTCGAGGTTATTCTTGTTGGTAATGTTGTATGAGGTAACACGTTATGAGAAGTTACAATATTAAGAAACGATTCAGTTGATGGGTTATTTCTTATGTTCTTTAGATCAATATTAAAATCACAAGTTAAAATATTTTCAAGTGAAGCTTTGTGTAGAAGAGAGATTAAAAACTCTTCATTGAACTCGTCAATTGCCATCAATACATCAATGATTATATTGCTATTCAAGTTTTCCGTTCTGCAAGACTCATTTCATTGACGTGGTTTAAACTTCTTTTTTTTTTTTCAGTTTTCCAAAGAGACTTTTGCAGTTTTTATATTTTGTTTCAGAATTCTCTGCTTTTCGTTTTAAAATGTTATTATATAGTTTTTGCTTTTTTTTTTTTTTTTTTTTGAAGATTTTTACATCTTTTGTCACCCATGGTGACATTAATAATAATATTAATTTTATAATGACGTTTTTCATTGGAAAATGTAAATCATATTGGAGAAAGTCTATCTGAAAAATTGCTAAACTTATTGTTGGTACCTGTCCGGCAGTCAAGAACACCCCAGTCTACCTTTTTGAGATTAGCTCTGAAGTTTTGGATATTAGCTTTGAAATGTCTTCGGAAAACCTCTTTTAATGTCTTCTATTTATATTTGTCTACATCAAAAGCAACATAAATAGGAAAGTACTCAGAGGATGAAGATTGTATTATGTCTTTTTTAGAGATGTGTCAAAATAGGAATTCGTTAGTATATTATAAATCAGAGTTGCTGTTGTATTCGTTACGTCCGTTGGACACTTTATCAGTGGGATAACACTATGGTGAAAATTGTAAAAATCACTCACCACAGTACTTTTTGTGTAGCCAAAACAATTTAAGTTTGTATCCCCAAGAATAAAACAAGGATTTTTTTTTTCTAGATTTGAAGTATCAAATATTTTATTTAATGGGATATTAAATTTGTAAATACCTATTCTTGTTATAATACAATTTTTAACTGATTTATATGGAACGTCATAGCTGCCTTATGTGTGCGTAGAACTTTATATGGTGTGTATATATCGTTATTTGCTGTGCATATATAGCAGATAATGATA